>JARHVA010003842.1:320000-330000 GCA_037957365.1 Torreya grandis
AAACTATTCTCTTTCCCTATTAATATGATATGCTTCTATAATTTCCTTGAGGGCACCCTGAAGTGTCTCTTTAAGCTCTAAGGCTATCATATATATTTATAGAACAAAGGAATGTGGTCTTTGTGGTAGTGTTTAATATGAGCGCCCCTCTCTAGGTCTCTCTTCAAATTTTAATTCTCCCAACTTCTCCTTGCCATAGGCTTGTTCATCTTAGTTTTGTACAATTTATCCCTGAGGCAATGGTTGTTCTACTTGGGGTTCTTCCTAGGCTATCCTAGATGGTCCAAGTAGCAAGTGATATTATAAAGGATGCATTTATCATGCCTCTCAATATGGATTACATCCTTGGTAATTTTTTTTTCAAATTTGATAATTTTCTGTTGGATCATGTTTAACACCTCTTCATATTCTTACCCTTAATATATATGGTGTCATCATCATCAAACTAATGTATGTACTTAGGCTTGGGGAGCTTCTTATCCTTAAAATGGCTACTCACTATGCTCTTAGGATCCCACATCTTGAGTTCATCAAGCTAAAATCTAAATAAATCCCTATGCTTGGTCATGGTATGAACTTGTTTCCAATCCTGAAGTATAGTTCTTCTAATGGTTAGAGCGAAGGGGTGGAGAAGAACCTTCCTCTTTTATTTTCACATCCCAACAATGACATTGATGAGATAGGTGGAAATTTATTACTCATAAAGCTTACTTGGAACATATATTGGCAACATGTAAAGTTGTGACATATTCCCCTCAATCTTTATGACTATGTAGTTAGGGTAGTAACATATGTTACCCATCATTTAAGCATACTTATTGATGAGTGGGTAAAAACTAGGCATAAAAACACCTATGATATCCTCTATGATGGTTGGGTAGACATATTAACAAATAAATTGCATATGGTTCCTATATTTAAATATATGCAATTTGGAGTATTGGTGGGAAATGGTAGTTTTTCCCTCAAGAGAACAATTTTTAATACTATGGAAGTTGATTGAGGCAAGAAGGGTATCTTTTAGGTATGGCATCATCTAAAACTACTTTGATGTCTTCCTTTTAATGGCATTGAATTACATGGCCAAGAAGACAATGATCAAATCTCGAATTGGAGGGGTGAGCTTTTGTTACACCATGAAATGCACCTAGAGAACCCATATTTTATACACATAGGTGGTTGAGGGGGCTCTAAAATCTTGTTATAATAGTGTCAATATTACCCTAATGCACTCCTTGAATTATAATATTAAGATTTTTCCCTCAAATTCCTTAAAAATATGGGGGCCTTGGTATAGCTAGGGCCTAAGGACAGAGTCTAGCTCATGGTTTTTGGTCCATTCCTTAATTTTGGAAAGGTCTATGTGGGGAGAGAGAGATTATAATATTTATCAATATATATAGTAAAAATATATGATAACATGTTAGAATTTCCTTTCCTAATGATCCATTCATTATCTATCCTACAATCAACAAAGATAGGAGCAAGGATGTTTATACAATGTAGTACCTTAGGTTTCACAATAGCATGATGAAGGCTAGTCATTTGGATAATGGTCAAGTCATAATGCCTATTACTCACTATAGAATTTCTTTGTTCCTCATTTGTAATGAGCTTCAATTCCTCCACCATGAGGAAGAGTTCAAACCAATTCCTAATACCTAGGACATTCAGGGCTACAATGTCTAATTTGGTATCCTTGAAGATTCATCCTTCATTATCTATGTATAAGTAGAGCTTAGTTTATTCCTTCAATTTCTATCTATAAGTTTTCATGGTCCATATTTATTTAAATTATTCACATTTTTTTGTAAATAGGTCTCTATGAAATCACTTTTACACTCAAAACACAATCAAGCTCTCCTTGGATCAAATTATGAATAAATGAATTCAATTAGGTCACTTTTTTGTAAGGTTTAGGGTGTTAGAGCTTTAATGGCAGGATATATCAAAATCTAGCTTATACGTGCCTTAGATTTTATTTAGACCTTTGCCTTTATACCTTTGCATTTTCAATCCCACAAGATCTTTCATTTTTTCCTTTTCTACATGCATCACGCTTATGTGGCGTTGGTCTAGATATTTCATGACATTTTTCATAAATGCTTTGAGCACTAGCCATTGGTATTTAAAATAATTTCTTTCATTTTGCATCATTGGATCAAAATCTTAGATTAGCATGAACCATTGATCATAATCTAGACCCATGCTTGTGATTGGCTCCTTTCTATTCTAAGCCTCACAATTTTGACACTTGGCATCTTTGTGTGTCTTCCTCGTACTTCATATCCTATGTAAGTGTTTTGTAAAATAAGCATTGGCCATGTAGTGAGCTCATGAGCCTTTGAAAATTCATGAGCACCTTCACACCATTGGATCATCTTCCAATGATAAAGCATGATCCATTGATCTATAGAGATGCCCAAACTTTAAGTTAGTACATTATTAAAATAGGGCTTAGGCTTAAATTACTTATGATAAGATTTATTACATGTTTATTAAGCATGAAGAAAACCTTACAATAAGGGAATTATGTCTAATTTTTTTCAATTATACAAAGGGGACCATGGATAAATGATTTAAGCCAATGTTTGTGTTGTTTTTAAATAAACACAACGTATGCATTGGTCTAAAATATTTATGCGAAGGCTTATAAATAATACTTAAAGGGATCAACATGATGTAATGGTGTAATAAAAATAGGATTTTATTATATTGATAAAACACATTAAAACCATTATCTATAAATCACTTGGATTAAGTCCTACATAGCAAAGATATCCTTTTAAAATAAGACTTAGTATAAGTCTATTCTTTAAGGTTCATGATATTTAAACAAAATGTCATAGGGATCCTAAGGTATAAATTTAGACTAAGTTTTCTTTTGCATATATTTTAGACCATAAGATCATTTCCATATTTTTTAGGTCAAATATTTCTAATGTTTGAGTATCTTTTGAGTATTTCCCTTAGCTTATAATGAAATTTTTGAGCCTCGTAGAAAGAGTTTGGACCATATTTTGATCCTAACTAGAATAATTTAATATCTTAAATTTGATGACCTCACAGACATCAAATATGTCCTTATGGATGTCAAATGATGGTCATGTGAACATTAATTTCAAGCAAGTGAAGCTTTTAATTTGATCGGCTTAATGTTGACAATCACATAGATGCCAAATACATCTCCATGGACATCAAATGATGATCACATGAATGTTAATTTTAAGCCCATCAAGTTATTGTGATATAATGTGAGAGTTTCACTTGGCATCTCTGTAGGGCTTCTGAGGATCTTTTACTTGATTCACTCTATTAGATCAAAATCTATGACATATCAAGAGTTATAGGATCATGACCTAGGATCTTACTCATGATTGGGTATTTCTATAAAGTGGGTCCCTTCGATTTTAATCCTCAAATTTTAGGGTGATACATGTCGATCATTTAGTCTTTCCAAAATATTTACACCTTTTAGCTATGCTTCACTCTATTTGATTGGGTCCTCATGATGAAGTGAGAACCATTTCTCATAATCTAAGGGCTTGAAAATGATTGGTCTGAGGGGTTATGTGCATGATTTTATTAGTTTTCTTTTCCCTGATTGATCAAAGGGCCATGAGTAAACATGAACTATTAGGTTATCTAAGATACATGTTGTTTAAGTCAAAGTTGAGGGTTTTCTTGCTCTGTTGGATCAAATGTCATGAGAAAGTGAGGGTCATTAGATCCTATAAGATGCAAGGAAGTTAGGTTAGGACCATGGTGATATAAAAGACTTAGTCTAAGGTGTTAATACTAAGGTCTTGATTATATTAATAAATATGTCGGTGACTTAAGATTAAAAACTTAGGCTAAGATATGAATAAGGGACCGAGCTAACATAAAAGTGGACTCAAAGAACTAGAACATAAGATAAGATGTCAAGACTAACGTCCCATTTGTATTAATAAACATAATGGAGCCTTAGGGTTAAAAACATAGATCATGTTAGGAAATACTAAAAGGGAACCTGCAAAAAAATATTAGTCCTAGCTAGAAACATAGAAAGGGAAAATAATAAAGGGGATTAAGTATTATAAACTAAGCTATAGTCATGTTAAAAACCATGACTAAGATTACAACATGAAATTTACACTTAGGTCCAAAATGGATTTTTTGAAAGGTTACCACCAATTGATTCCTACCAGTATTCAAATTTGAAATGAGGGTTTTACCAAGGTTTTGGAACATGAATTTCCTATGGACAAACACCATGGAACTTGAAACTAAAGGAAGTAAAGACCATTTATTAGCACTGTTAACCAAAACTAAAGTAAAATATAAATAATTAATATTTCTCCTAACAAAGTGGATGATCTTTAAATTCTACAAATAACCTTATCATGCCATATTTTTATGTTCAATTTTGAGGGTTTCTCAAGGGTCCCAATTTTTAAAAAATGGGGGTATGTTGGTCTAAACACTAACACACTATATATTTTTCTCCCTTTAATCATTGTGGGCTTGTTTTCATTTTCCCATTGATCACGTGCCTTTAACTTTGTGCTTTTTTACTTATAAAGTCATATAACATATATAAGCTATCACATAGAGGAATAAACATAACACATAGAGAAATACTAAAAGATAAGTTACATAAAATATCAATGATAGATCCAATCATTAAAAACCTTCATACTTGTCACACTATCATTATATCTTGGTCTTTGATCATTTATCTTATGTCAAAGGAAAGTATTACATGACCAAAGTTTTATTTTTAATTTTGGTGAATAGGAGGTTAAAAATCCTCACTTGTGTTTTTTCATCTACATGCTAATAAAACTACTTGGAGGTCTAATTCATAACAGGTAGGATAAATAGTTTGAAATGTTACCATGTTGGTTGCTAGACTCGTCTACTTTTTTTTTTTAATTTTTGGACTATCAAGCTACGTGAGGGAGGATATTCTTATATTTTATATATTATTCATAAAAAATTTGTTAAATGAATAAAAAAGTGTAACATGAGTGATCATGTAAATGTGATTGAGAAATCATCATACAAAACTTGAGAAGGAAAAACATGACCACATGGAGATAGTCATGGCCCAAATGGGACTATCACATCCAAGTATAGATATAGTGTATTCACATAGTGAACTAGTTTGTCTAGGATCATAGTGTAGTTTCTAAATTTTAGGGTCAAATTTCCCACAGTTAGTATAACAAGTCTACAAGATCATATTTACATAATAATAAATAAGTGTGATCATTCCATATCCTTCTATCATTTACATTAATTAGGTTAGTTTCATTGTGGTAGTTAGATTTGTTTCTCTTCATTCCTTATTAGATAGATCTAAATTTTGTACTTCATTCATATATTCTAAGATATATTTAATTATAATTATATTTTTGTATTGCATATAAAAACATAATTAGGTTAAATTATTTATTAAAATATAACTAGTGTCTATCTAGTGATAGAAAGTGTTGTTTGTTTTAGGGAAATGGACATCATGTATCCATTTATAATGTTTCATGCTTAAAAAATAAATTTACAAAATAGTTTTTGTCGGAGATAATAAATATTTATATTTAACAGATCAATGTGATTTTGAAGGATAAATGTATATCCCCAAAAACATTTAAAATTACAATACCTAAAAATAGGTGAGATTTGATAGCCTTGTAAATATAATGTTTTAAAATAGGTGAGATTTGGCATCCATATTATAATTTATTATGAGAATAATGGTTTAATATATTGGATCCCATCAAATAATTATTTAGTGCATTTGAGCCAATCAACAACCTTACGCACGAAAAAAATAATTATTATTAAAATGATCCTCTTTTATTTTAAATTTTTTAAGGAAGTGATAGTATTCCACCAAGATTCAATTTAATAATTTAAAATTTCACAAAAACTTGAAATCCAAATAAATAATAAAAACTTACTGAAATAACACCTCATCTAAAATTCATTGTGTGTGTGTGTGTGTGTGTGTGCGTGTGTGTGTGTGTGTGTGTGTGTGTGTGTGTGTGTGTGTGTGTGTGTGTGTTTGTGTGTTGGATTATTACCCTAGGATTATGAGGTGTGTCACATGCTTTGGCAATAGGAATTTTGGATTTTGTTTGACTCCACACACTTTTTGACTATGTGAAAACTGACCATGAGAATACCTTTTAATTTTTATAAGCTGAACTTTATTTTAATCATGTTGTTTTTCAAAGGAACACATTAACAAAGTAATGAGTATATACATTTATAGAGGTGAAATGACCAAATGTAAGGTTACGTGAATTGAAATTTCTATGAAAAATGAGCCAATTCCATATGGAACATTTGTATCCAATATAGTGAAAAAAAAAAGACAAACTTCAACAAAGCCACTATGAACTACATGCACTCCATGCATTACATTATTCTATGGTTATTGGGAGATCGACACATGGCTTAATTTCACTAGAGATTTCATGAGAGCCTTTTTATTATATTTAAATAATTTTTGCTTATCTATTTTTCACATATATGTGGAATAAAGGTGGGCATCTGGAGAATATGAAATGAAACCAAATTAAGAATTCATTTGTACACTTCTCAATGTATCATGTATAACACCATACCACATGAGCACGATCTAATCATACCTTGCCATGTGACATTGTATTATTGGACATTTTAAAGAAAAGGACATGAATGTATGATGTCAACTTATTAAGTAATCTAATAAGATCTTGCTATGTGTGAAATTTTGAACATTGCCATATAGAAGAAAAAATGATATCTAGATTTGAAAGAAAAACAAAGCACATTTGAATATTATAACTGAGCCATGTGAAAAAAGAGAAATTGAGTCCAAAACAATCATAAGAGTCTACTTTTTTCTATCAATAAAGCCAATATGTAAAGCTAACAAAAGAATATTTAAAAGAACACGAATAAATTTTAATGGGCCTTTATATGTTACTATAAAGTATGTGCACTGAGAATGAAGAATTGTATTATAAGGGGAAATTTTATTATCCTTGGGTTAATATAATTTATGTGAGTCATTTGAAAGCATGATTAAATCTTTTTTGCATTGTAAACTCTAATACCCAAAGGTCACCCAGTTTATGACATATGTATCTTCATTTCATCACACACATTCTTAGAACATTATATGAATAATAAATAAACTTTGGATTACATTTATTTTTTATAAAGATTAACATGCTTATTTTAAGTATTATTAAACTAGAAATGGACCAATGGGGAACAATTAAGAGAAAATCCTTAAGAAAAATAGTCACCTAAAATAAAATTTGAATTTTTAAACACAATAATCCATTAAAAAAATTCCAAGTTGGAGCTACCACATATAAATATAGAGTGATCATGATAAATTTAAAGTGTGTGAAAAGTCCAAGGGATATAAATTAGATTTAAATTCAAAAGAGAAGGTATATCTTAAAACCACTATAGAGGAAATTTAATTCCATGTAAACTAATCCCCATGACTAGTAAGAGGCTACCAAGTGGAACATTTTTTCTTATCAATAAATGTGATGGAGATGAATACCTAATAGGAAGTCAATGCAAAAACAAAATTTCCCTATGGCCACCAATATCCAATGAAACTGAAATTGAAAAGTGATCCCATGAACGACATGGCATGTGATGCTACTAGATGGGACTTCGAGATGTTCCATCAGTGCTACAACAAATGACATGATCCTCTACCATTGAGGGATGAATAATGATATTCACAAAAAGGCATTTAGATTTATAATACAAAAACAAGAATTTATTTTTAGTGATAATATAAAATAACTAAATTTAAATATTGGATAAATGTGAGAGGTCCAAAGGTTGAGATTATATACAAGCTATCTATTTAAGTTAGATAAAGTCTACTTTAAAGTTAGGAGTATATTACTATCTTAGTTTAGGATATAGCTGGAGAGCCATCTTAAAGTAAAAATGGCAACATGTATAATTTTAATGTATGGTAGTGGCATTTATTTTATTTTATAAATACAATACACATGAAATTTTTTTAAGGAATATTTTGGACAATTTTGGATTTTTTTGACATGAATTTTGTTCTTTCTCACTCAAACATATATGTTTTTGTGTGTTCTTATCTTAGAGTTGCATAAATAACATCTATATTATTTTATTTTCAATTAGTTAAATTTACTTCTATGAATTTAACATTTTCATTGGATAACATTAAATCCTCATAAAATCAAGTGGTCAATGAGATTTTACATTCTCTATAGTTGGTAATATGGTAAAGTTATGTTATGAAATTTATTCACAAAATAATTAATCTCTAGATTTAATCACCTTGTTTATTGAATTTGGAGTTAACACTAGATTTGATAGATGATGGTTATTTCATTACAAATTTCAATCATTGTTTAATCTAGCATAAAAAAATAACTGGCCATCTTATTATCTTTACTACTATGCCCCTGCCTTAAAAAAAAGATGATTCTATTATCACCTAGTTAGTATCAATGTGAATATCCAACTTTTATTTAGTATTATTTGAATTTTTAGAGGATTCACTAGTTTGATCATAGGCAAATTCTAGATACATGTCTTAAGCCACATTACAAACCAATATATTCCACTAAATGCAACTCATGCACTGGGTCCAATTTTTGAGATCATAAAATGAGAAGGTTTATCCCACCACTTTTTTGATCCTATTAACAAATTTGGATAAAACATACCCTAAAATAATTGAGAAAAATAAAATTTTCTAAATTATTTATCCCCATTTCCTCTACACTTGTTCAAAATTATTATAAGTAGAGTATCAAACTCATGGTTAACTATACCACAAAAAATTTAATATTATAGAAAATCCCACATTAATTAGTATTTTTGAAATACCTACACATTTAAAATAATAATTGAATAAAAAAATATAAATTTCATATTTTTGGATCGAATATGGATATATTCTTTTTCCAAGTGCCATCGAATGTAAAAAGTTCATTCTAGTATTCCAATCATAATAACCAAAGGTGAATATCAAAATGATAATAATTCCTCGCCATTTTTTTAAAATTATAATCCTATCTTGGGGGTAAAAACAACACTTAATATAATGTTATTGGTTGGAATTAGTCATATTAGTGTTTAAATGAGAACCTATTTTTTATTTAATAATGTTAAAATAGGTTTTGGAAGGCCCTAACTACTTTTATAAAGGAGTGAAAGATGAAACATTAAAATTTAAATGGGATGCCTATAATAGTGGTAAAAAAAAGGGTGGTGATAAGCAACACAACTAAAACATCCACCAAAATCAACCAGAAAACCTAGCTTTCTTTCCCACTAAATTATATGAAGCTTCTGCAAAACATACTTGGACACCTTGACACCTTTTTTCACTTATATTATCAATTATAACATGGTTTCCCCTTGAGTTAAGGGACATAAAAGAGGGATGATCCATTAGTTTTCCTCTTATTTCCATTTTTGGGACCTCATACCACCCTTCCTTATTTTCATTCACTTCGGCTAGTGAAGAGTTTGTAATTGGAACACACGGCTAGGATTTATCTTTTGTTGATGCACCATTGATAATTTTATCATTAGGTAAGTCAGTTTATGGGGTATCCATAGAGGAGGGATCACCAACCAAGTTTGGAACCTTTCCTAGATAAATTCAATTAACCATTAGTTCTTCTTCAGAGTGAGGACTTTTAAGGTCGTAATTTTTAATAAGATCTTCTGAATAAGAGGCAAAATCCTTGATGTTAGACAGAATTTACTCTTTATCTAGAGCCAAAGCCCTAAGGTCTTATATAATCAAGTGTTTCCATTAGTAAGATTCCTTTTTTCATAGGATATTATAGTTTTTGGTCAAATTTCAAGTGCCCAACTAACTACAACAATAAAACAAAAAGACTTCATAGTCAAAGGGTTGAGACAAGGTATGGTTTCCTACTCATAAAGTTATTTTTTTAGGAAGATTCTTGGAGGTATCTATATTAACCAAAATCCTAGG
>JARHVA010003842.1:340000-367500 GCA_037957365.1 Torreya grandis
ACACACACACACACACACACACACACACACACACACACACACACACACACACACACACACACACACACACACACACACACACACACACACACACACACACACACACACACACACACACACACACACACGCGTGCGCGCGCGCGCGCGGGGTGTGTGTGTGTGTGTGTGTGTGTGTGTGTGTGTGTGTGTGTGTGTGTGTGTGTGTGTGTGTGTGTGTGTGTGTGTGTGTGTGTGTGTGTGTGTGTGTGTGTGTGTGTGTGTGTGTGTGTGTGTGTGTGTGTGTGTGTGTGTGTGTGTGTGTGTGTGTTATAGACCTACATTGTAAATAAATATTTTTTAGAGGGTAAGAAATTTGATTTCCATATCCCTTCCAACTAATGCATAATTAAAATTTTAAAATCATAAAAATAAACTAATAAAAATGAAATAAATGAGATGACATCAAATTCCACAAGGGAGTCAATTTTAAGATTCAACTATAATTTATTTCTACTTTAAAATTCATTGACATACATAAATTCTTAGTTGGATTCATAAACCACAATATATGGATGAATTTAATATATTAATTAATTTATTAAAATATATTTTATTGATATTACTATTTAAGATAAATTTAGTATTATTAATGGGAACACTTTCAATGTAAATAAGATAAAATAAAATAATGAACAAATAATAAAGAAAAAGTAGCATTCTATACTAATTTTTCCAATAGTAACATCATGTGAGAATGTATAATACAATGACACTAATCCATTCATTAGGTTACACACATCATGACATCTAAGTAACATTTAAAATTGTCAAGACATTTAATGGTGTCACGTTCTTTTAACTATGTAAAATATTTATTATTCGTGAATTCAAAAAAGGTGCAAAAGTCTCAAAAGCAATAAATGAAAAATCAAGCATATTAGAAAATTAGGGCAAAATACCACACAATGTTAGAAATGTTTTAAAATATGTTATATAGTATAATAATTTGCCTTGTCAAATTTTGTCTGGTACATAAGCATAAAACCTACTAGCGATAGATATTATTAAAATATTATATATGTAGGATCATACATGGATATCTATCATGTATCAACATTTTTTGAAAGCTTTTTCCAATTAGTAACTCCAATTAAATTTTCTAGAAACTCAAAAAACCTTTGTGGACTGCTTGACATGTATGCATACAAGTTGTAGATAAGCTCCTCCACTTTCACAACATTTTGAAATGTACTAACAATTTTATAGGCAAGATTCATTCTATGTGCCTTGCAATGAATTGGAATATTATATGGGGAAAAATTGTTTGTAGGAAAACACATAAGCCATTTTTACTTCCCTGCATTACTAATGCACCATCGAAACCAACACACACTAACTTGGTACCTATATCCTAATATTCCATCCCAACTATATCTGTACAATTATAAATATCCAATTTTTAACAGTTATCCACTTTAAAATATTTTTTAATTTTATAAACATATAATAGGTGAGGTTGCCTTGAATGGATCTCAAATGTATAAACATGCATGCAAACCCATGATGTGTTGTCAACTATTGTTACCTCATCAAGGGAGAGTGAGATAAACCATGTTACTTTTACTTTTTATTTCAAACCCTCCATTTCAGTCATTTTGAGACATTTCACCATTACCAAATCACCACTACCTGAACAATGTGATTATGGAATGTTATGAAATCCATTATGCTGAAATAAAATTTTATAATCTAAAAAATTAGATATTGGTTTGCCTCTTCTTAAAATGTGATATATTGTGGAGAACTATATTTTTTTTTCATGTAGATATGACTGATAAAATTTTATTAATTGACCTATAGTTGTTTCTCATTTTTCAATGAGGATTCATTGATGTTTATAATGATTTTCATAATCTATTCCATAACATTGATTCATGCATTCTTTTGCATTTTCCATCTCATTGTTCTTTTAGTTTGTTTATTAATTATTTTACCGACACATATTTTACCATAATATTTCTAAATTGCATCCAACATGAGTTTCATATTGTGTTTTTTTCCAAGTTTCAAACTATACATTATACATTTACATTCTCTTGGAGTGTCGGTAGTATTTTGTATCTCTACAAGTTTAATGAATCTATATTTCACTACCTAGTCAAACTTAAATGATGTTCAAATTATCCACATACTTCTCTTCTTTTTCACAAATTTTTTAATGTTATTTTCAACTAAATTTTTTATTAGTTTATAATAAATCTCATCAGGTATTTTGGACTCAATATCAACATCTATGATGTTCTCAAATTTACTTTTCCTTAAATGTAGTGAGGGAGTTTCATACCTAGGGACATCTTACAGTGGAGGCATATCTTCAAAAGGGTTATCAGTGGGTTATAAATTATAAATATAAATTCCATAAATTACTTTATATTTAGTACGCATGTTTGTCATTTCATACCTGAGCACATTTTCCAGTGGAGGCATATCTTCAAATGCATTATTTATGGGTTATGTGCGTAAAAGTTGTATACATTCTAATTATTATTGAAACATAATATAAAAATGAAAATAAATAATAATAAAATAAATAATTTAAAATTTAATCCCTATGTTTGGCATTTCATACTTGGGTACACATTCTAGAGGAGTCATGTCTTCATCGACATCCATGATGTCATCCTCTATGTCATTTTCCTAGAATTGAATGTGGGAATTTCATACTAGGGTACATCTTCAAGTGGAGGCATATCTTCAATAAGTTTATTAGTTGGTTATGAATGAAAAATGGTTTGAAATTGTAATTATTATTGAACCTTAATAGGAAAGATAAAATAAAGACTACTTGCATACACAAATGATCACCTGCACACATTTTTTTAGGTTGTCACTTATCAAATATGATCCAGGAATGAACACTATTCCTTAGCTGCTAGCAAATAGAAAAAGGATTTTCATATATTACTAAGTATATATTATGTACAAATTCCCTAAACTGACTTTTGCAGTGATGGAAAAATAATGCATATGAACAAATTTATTTTAAAAATTTAGGTGAGCCAAACCTAAAAGTTAATTAATATCCAAAAATTTAGGCGATTCCCTACCATTGACTAACTATCAAAATTGTCAAATTCTGATTTGTAAGACTATAATATTGATAAATATAAGGTATTTTTTAACCATAAAATATTTGGGAGAATGACACATATCACACAGAAATAATTCAAGAGAAGTTACATCAAATGTCAAGTATAGATCCAAGCATTAAAACCTTTCGTTAATGTCATAATATCATTATAAACTAAATTTATATCCTTTTTACTTTTAGGGAAGAGGAGGTTCAAAAACCTCTCCTATGTTTTGTCATCCACACACTAATAATACCACAATAGGAAATCTGTGAAAATCTACATTGGTTTTTTAGTCTCTAAGAATTCATATCATTTATGTGCATGGTACTATGCTTTATATTTTAAGCATCTTTTGAAATCTTGAGTAGTTTTAGATTATTGATCTTATTTTATTTATTTTTTAATTCCTCACATATTTTAAAATCTTGAACATTCAGCTTAATTATTTTAAGTTCTTGAACATATCTTCTCTCAAGCATAACAGTGTGGTTTGAGGGAAGGTGTTCCAAGAAAAGTATCGCCACCCTCACCCTAGTTTGTTTGTTTGCTTTTTTCATGTTCTCTCAAGGTAAGTTCATACTAGTATGTTTTTTTGGCACTCTTTCCAATTTGGCTATCTACAAGAAGGAAGAGAGGGTTTTGTCCTTAAATGTGGATGCCCCTCTAGTAAATAAAATATCCAAAGCTAAAATCCATTTTCAAGGAATGCATTGGCATTTATTTAAAGTATGACAATGTGATCTCCATAACCCCACTACAAACTCCACGACTCTAGGATCATTGAAATTTTGACATGTGTCTTATTATGGATCACAAAAAATATTTATAGAAGGTAATATGTTAAATTTTTGTAGTGTGTAGTTACAAATGGATTCAAGGGAAAAATTAGGATTAATTCATAAATTAATAGGTCTGCACTTAAAACAAAATTATAATTTATAAACAAAGTACTCTATACCCAAAACTTGGCCGCATTCTAATGTAGTTCTACCTTGAAGACCTTGAAGCCCTAAATTATGAGCTTGATTTCTTAAATGGTGCCATCAATCTTCATAAAGGCAGCCTCAAGTGAGAGCACGCCAATCTTGTCCAATTATTTTCTAAAGGTCTCTAGTCATTCCTTTGATTTTATAACCCCACCATCTATAATGGCTCCTTGTTTGTTTACCTTTGTTTGAAAGGCAAAAAAGAGTTATTCTACGCCTTGTTCCTAGTTTTTCAGTTGGGTGCTCAAGGTTTTAATCTATGCCATAATATTCATGTACTCAACCCTGCTAACAGTGAATGCTTGCTTCATTAAGGCATCCTTCTCCCTTTACACCTTTTGGAGGCATGCATTGATGATTGATGCCTTGGTGGAGAAGTTGCCAAAGATAGCATCGGTATCTTCTCCACCATCTTCTATCTTTGAAAAGAGGTCCTCTACCTCATCAACCTTCTTATTGATATATTTTTTGATGGTTTCACAAGGGTCTTCCTTCTCTTCTATCACTGACTTCATTCATGGGAGCATCTTCTCTACTAGTGTACACACCTTATCAACCTCTAAAATTTTAGAAGTGCTAATACCATCCAAAAATAATGGCTCTACTTCTTCCATATGGTTGGATAACTTTTGGAGCTTGAGATTCATAGCATTAATATCTTCCTCTTATTTTAGCACTATATTCTTCCATTTTGTGGCATGAACATTGTTAATAATGTTCTTGCATGTTACCTTAGAGGCCATTCAAAGGAGGGCATTAGTCAAACTTACTAGGTTCATCTCCTAAGGGTTGATAAATTAGTAGTCATGCCCCTCCTCTAATTTTTTAGTGCTTTAGATTGCTTTTATCATCACCTCAAAGTGAAGCTCATTCATATAGTAATCAAGTGAAAAGGTCACCTGGTGGTGCATCATTATTGTGGTTTTTTTGGGGGGCATGTATTCTAACATGTAAAAATCCTCATCTTGGGTGTACCCCTTCTACACCTTCTCTCTATAGCTCAACTCAAATTCTTCTTTTTCAATGGCCTGTTCCATCTACTCATGTTCCTCTCCACTAGCATTAGTGATTTTTGAAGTGCCTCCTTCTTCCTCTTATATGGGTTTTTCTTATTCAAACTTTCCCCCTTCATCTACTACTTCCCTCTCTTCAATACAAGCTTCACCCTTTTAAGTCTATTGGATTTCACTTACATTCTCTATTTTTTTAAGGCACCCCTTTAATACTAGGGCACACCTATTTTGTAACTTCCTTTATTGGGTTAGTGTGGGTACTAGGCACTTTTTCTAGTGCTTTTTATTTCATAGGTTTAGCAATATCAGGAACGTTCTTATCTTTCTATTTTGTAGCTTGCTCCTCTTGGACCTTATTTATCTTTGCATTCCTATTTCTCACAATCATGGATGTTATTTCCTCCTCAGCCCTTATCTTCTTGGCCTCAAATTTGTCGATATTCACTTACATCATGCCCTTGGCCTTCATATACTCCATTTTTTATGCAAATATAGCACTACTTCTATATGATTATGATTGAGGCTCATTTGTTTCCATCGATGCCTCATTTCCTCTTCATTTTATGGAGGATATGTTATAGGTTTTTTGTTTGGGGTGCTTGACAATCTTGATTCTTCAAGCATAGTAGCAGTGCCACCTTGGAGAGCCTCATGAATTTTAGCAGGACTAGGCTCTTCCTGCAATCATATTGTTCCTTGTGCTCCTTGACCTTGAATCTCTCAATACCTTCTTTTGTCATGCTAACCTTCATCATTTATTTTATTCTCTTGTAAAATTCTCATGCCTTCTTAATACCCATGTCATTGAGGGAAATCATCTTCCATACTTGTTCCTTTCTCATCTCTTCAATTTGAGCTAGTGAGGGAGTTCTCAATAGATGAGGAGTTATCTTATTTGTGTACAATGTACACACCTTTCCAAAATCCTACCTCCTTTTCTGTCTCTTATTTTCCCTTTTGTGCCTCTTGTGCATCTATATCCACTAGGGTGATGGTTTGTATCACAAGATAAAACATTGGCATCTTTTTATTCTTTTTTTAGATAGAAGAAGTTCTTGTTACAAACTTCAAATGATTATTTATAGGGGCTGATGGAGAGGCTTCATCATCAGAGGTGATCTTCAACTTGATGCTCTCCTCTTTCTTCTCAAGTGTCTCCCCTTTCTTTTTCTTGGGAGACTTTTTCTTCTTAGCTAATACTGACATTCATTCATTATCAATCTTGATGGGGGGATCATCGGTCCTCTTAGCATAGGAGCCCTACTTCTTTGGCTTTATGTCATAGGATAACCTATGGATATGATCGAGTATGGTTTATTCTTGAAGGGGGTGGATGTCAATGTGATCTGAATCATCTTCTTCATCATTGATCACTTTTCCCCTAGGCAAATAGATTAACACTATAGCTTATTCCTCTCCATGTCTAATTCCCTTAATAGGATATCCAACTGCTACACATTTGGGATCCTTCAGAGTGCATCCCTAAATTATTTGACTAAGAAGGCATAAAATAGATTCAACTAGCCTGACTTGTTGTCATTGGTTAGTGCCAAGTGCACAATGTAGAAGTGCTACATAATGACAAAGATTATCATTTCATACATAATCTTATGGATATTCTAGGGGATGTGTCAATCTAACCTAAATGATTCTATTTACTTCTTATACCAACCCATCACTCATGTTTTTTAATTTATAAAGAAGGAAAGGGGGTAGGTAAAATCCTTCTACTTATGAATTAGGGAGTCATTATGTTCTAGGAAAAGCTAGATATTATCCTCATCCTCATCTTTTACTCTGATATCCTCCATGACTATTAAGATTATAATGGGCCCCCACTTAAAGGTCCCCTTTATTATATGGAAATCCAACACATTCTTTACAACTCTTCTTCTATAAATTGTAATATTAAAATTTATGACCTAGAACATATAATAGGTGACATAGAGGTAAGTTTTGATGATGTCAGTCCACCAAATAAAGTTTCTAACTTATGATGCATGTCACTACCCTCATAATGAGGTCCTTATAGTCTTTAATAGGGAATATGAAGACCCTTGTAATAATTCAAGATCTTCATAATGTGCTCCACTTATTTATCATCATTCATCATTTGGTTAATATCTTTTTTAGTATCTATAAGCCTAATTATCCATCTTATCAGGCACCCTAAAATCCCCAAACACCTCACTACAAAGTATATGCGGTCTTCATGGACTCACAAAACAAGGAACTAAATGAGTTCTCTAGATTTCTAAAGCAAAAAAATTCATAAATTTTAGTTACACTAGAGGCCATCAACATGTCTCAGATTGAGACATCAAAATTTTTTTAACCTTACTTTATTTTATTTCCTATATCAACCATCCAATTTAGCACTAGGTCTTACACATGGTGTGAGGTATGGTAGTTATACTCCCTCAACTAGTAGGTATGTGTAACAGAATTCAAATGTTCCCCTATTAATACTTTTGGGGGAGATTATATCTCTTGGTAGGACATCTTCATTATAACCTCGATGTCAACTTGCACATTGCTGACTCATTACACTAATAATGATATTATTCTTGCAGTGGCCACTTTAGATGTTGTACACTCCCAATTTGGATCTTGTTGTACTTGGTACAAACTATTTCCTTTGTACTTTTTTACCATTATGAATATAATGGTGTTGAATCATGATAGGTTTTGTTTGTTTATGCCTTAATGGTTATTGGTGCTTTAAAATTATGAGGTTTGTGACTATACCTTGAGCCTTAAAGCTTCATTTCCCATTAATGACAACCTAGGCATCAACTACCTTTTCTATTGACTGGTTCTTGTAGAAGTATCTTGCCACACCTCTCTATACTAGTCTCAATATGAATGTAATTCCTCCTACTTCATAGTCATTCACTTTTGGTATCTATAAGTGTTCAAATTCTCACTCTATTAGGGTTTTCGTGCTTCGGCTCTCTAATTCATTGGTTTCACTCTGATTCAGTCTCATGTTCTCAAAATTTTTTAACCTCACCTAGTAGGTTATTTGTTTTTTTATATGATACCTTAAACTACCATCTTTAATGTAGGTTTAATAATGACATGGTGGTTCCTAAACTCCTTGCGATTTTCTATGCCCTATAAAATATGCAAATATATTTTATTATGTGTGCATTAAATGTCGATATTTATGCTTTCACTACCACGACATTAACTTCTCCTAATGAATTTTTTTAAATGATGTGTAATTCAAATGTTCACTTCCTAACTTATTTTTGGTGGGTGCCAACTTATTCTGATGATCATATCCTATGCTTTGTTCTCTTGCCATGACATTTGCCTTCAATATTGTAACCTAGGTCTAGCACCTGACATGTGCATGATTCAATCTCATTGATCCCATTTCCTTTTCTAGTTGCACTTCTATTTTAAGTGTACTTGTCTACCTTGGTCAATTTTAATGTGCTTTCATCTTCTTTCCTTAGCGTTTCCTAGCCCATACAAATCCCTTACACCAGCCCTCCACCATGACATTCTCATATGATATCTTGCACAAGATCATGTTGTACATCTTCACTTTATCTTATGTGACTCTCTTAGTTCACAATTGATGTAATTATAGTGAGTTCTATGCACCTAGAGACATAGGTGTCTAGCATAGGTGCTTAGGAAACAACCTCACTCAACTCACCTGACTACTATTATGATTGGACACATCAAACAAGCCTCTATATAGACCTAGATATGCTTCATTGTTTGAATCTTTCACATGAAGATCGGGTGTGCCTTGTGTTTAAGTATAGTAACATCACATGACCATAACTTAGGTTTCTAGCCTCATGCAGTTGGAGAGTGTCCATTCTCAACTCACAGAGCTGAAATTTTGCATGAAAATGCCAAAAATATTCTAACTAGTGGCCTTAAAGCACCACTTATTCACTTACCTCACAAAAATTATAAAAGCACAAAATAAAGGAACTTGTTTAGCTTATGCCAAACTTTATTCTGGTCACTCAATATAACTGACTCATGACAAATAAATTGATGTCTTATGAAAGAAGTGGTACCTTATTACTGATATAAATTCAAATAGTTGCCATTGAAATTCCCAAGGAGGATTTCACCTGATAATGTATGCATCTGGTATGCACTAATCTCTCAGATGTTATAGATGATGTATGGGTCCATCTACCTTATCTGTAGCTTACATGTGTGCCTGATGTACTTGGAGTCATAGAGTAAAATGAATGTTCATTTTATTATCACCTATTAATTTATATGTTTGTCATGCCAGAGCTTATGGCATGCCTTTTCTATCTACTAGCTCCACTTTGCTTGGGTGTGCATCTCATCGAAGCACTCCAAGTCCTCTATCCTTGTGTTGAGTGACTCTTGGTCATCTAATAAACTAATGCACATTATGTAAAATGATGTTACAAAGAAATCCATCAACATGATCACCTCAAGGATAAACACTAGTTGAAATGGCACAACCTTATTCAAGTGGTTGTAGGTTGTTTGATATGCCCACAACACTACAAACACTCAATCATCCCAATCCTTACAATCCACATCACATATATTTGTGAGGTACATTCCTAGTATATTATTAAATGCTTCAGCTATGTTGTTTACTTACAAATGATAAGGGGTCATTTTGTGGTACACCACCGTATACTCAATCAATAACATGTACACCATTTTATTGATATAGTGAGTGTCCCTATCACTTGTTAGATTGAGTAGGGACGTGTATCAACTTATTATGTTTTCACAAATGAATCACATAGCTATGGTAGTTGTGTAGTCTTTTATTAGCATGGTCTCAGCCCACTTGGTGAAATAATTTATAGCCACCAGAATATACCTTGCATATGTGCCTTATGTTATGGGAGTTATCAACCCAAAAAAATAAATGCCCCATTTCTCAAATGGTGACTAGGAAAGAATGGGGATGAGGGGCATCTCATCTTGATGGTTGGGTTTCCTTGTGTACTTTTATATGTCACATGCCTTAGTGTAGTCCTTTAGATTTTGAAATAGGCTTGCCCACCACAAGTCTCACTGTAGCACTTTTCATGCCATTGTGTCTCTAGTGCAATATCTTCCTGCTATCCTCTCATTCACCTCATTTAAAATGGATTCCCTTTAATTCTCCAAGATACATAATCATAGAACTTAATCTTGACCTAGATTGTATAGTTCCTCACTGATGAGCTAAAAAGGGTAGCATGAATTATGAGCTATTTTTTCTTTTATTATCATTGTTCAGGGCATAGATCTAGATGTTAGAAAGGTGTCTATCTCCACCAAGTCATTAGGGACATGAAATATTCTATATAATTACACATTTGGCATTTCATCCTCATTTGGCACTGATGTATCTCCTTAGTCTGTATGGGAAAAATGGTTTAGCCACAAGTTTTATTTTCCAAGCTTGATGATAATTGGGAAATAGAATTATTGGAATAGAATGATCCATATAAAAATGTACCCATGGAGAATGGGCTTATCAATGAGGTACTTAAGCACCTCATGGTCTATGAAAAATATGAATGGGGTTATCAACAAATATTGTCCAAATTTTTGTAGGGCATAAACTATGGGAAGTACCTCATGCTTGATTATGGTATAGTTCTAATCTACCTTTACTAATTTTCTACTAGAAAAGGAGATGGGGTGATCCATTTTGCCTTCACCAAGCTGTGCCAAAATTGTGCCAATCATAAAGCCATAAGCATCGCTATGGACATGGAATGGGTTCATTCAGTCAAGAAATTATAGGATAGGCTTGCTATCTAATCTGATCTTCAAGGTCTCAGACATATCCTCTTACACTTTGCCCTAGTAGAATGGTCCATCCTTACACAAAATATCTTATAGTGGTGCCAAAATTTTTGCATAACTCCTTATAATTATTTTATAATACCCACATTGGCCAATAAAGGCATGAATGTCTTTCTATGTAGAAGGAGTCTATAGGTGGATGATGATTACAATATTTATTAGATCAATGAATAAACCATCATTATAGATGATGTGCCTAATCAAGGTTATAACAAGAGTTATGAAGATACAGTTCTTTAAGTTCAAGGACATATGATACTACGTACACCTTCCAAACATTAGGTGTAGGTTATCATAATGGTCCTTGATGAGACTATACACCATCTAGTCATCTATGTAAACTTGGAAGAAGTTATGGATGAATTATTTAAACATGGTGGTCACCAATCTAGAGAACATGGATGGCACGTTATTGAGTCCAAAGCACATCACATTATAAGTAAAATAACCGCATTCAATCACAAAGGATATTTTGGGCTTATCCTCCTCAATTTGGATATGGTTGTAGCCAAATAACACATAAATAAAGGTATATATCTTGTAAACTATGATACTTTATAGGACTTCATTAGTGAATGGAGTTGGAAAGGGGTCATTGATGAAAGCAACATTCAACATTCTATAATTGATGCAAATGTGAATGCACACATCCTTCTTGATTTTCTTATCATTATGATCGATCACCTTAGAGTTAGTGTTGAATTTGGTGCCTGATGAGCTTAGAATATGGCTCATTATTGACATAATATTTCCCTCAATTCATCTCTCGTAGGATATTATCTTATGCAAATCTTAGATTCTTAGATAGTTATTACATGGAATATAGATGTTTGTCTTGTTTATATTAAACCAAAGACTGAACCTTTACTTTATCATTAATTTCTAATACATAGCATGTTTTAGTGATATTTGGTGTGAAGAATGCTTAGGAAGAATACACAAGCGATGTATAGTGAACATTCTATTTTGATTTCCACCTAGCAGAACTACAAACTATGCAGGCTTATTTCTACGAACTCTATAGGCTTGTTGCTACGGACTCTCTAGGCTTGTTTCTATTAACTCTATAGGCTTGTTTATACAGATTCTATAGGCTCATTTTTATAGACTCCGCAAGGTCAATTCTAATAATTTTTTAAGGACAATGCCACAAATGGGAAACTATAGACCAGATAGGATAAGAAAGAACCATTCCAGCTGGAATCAAATAAGGAAAATAACCACCTACTATTTTGAAGGACTTGATTTTGATAAATTTGTATGTAATAAGATTTTAGGACTATTATAGGATGGGATATTTATTTCATAAAAATAATTAGATCTCTTGGAAATTCAATATCCTATCTTTGGACGAAGGAATCGACCCAGGAGTCCTATTCTTTCGCATCCTATTTTGAGTTGATTGTATTAGTATAAAGTGTAAGACTTTCAACTATGAATAGGGATAAGAAATAGAAGATATTGAGAAAATAGAGAATAAAGAATTAGATATTTTAGAATCATACATGTTTCAATCATATTGTAATCATTTAATTTGTATGAATTAATTCTTCAAGTTTCTAGCACTGATTAATCTTTATTTCTAAGTCCGAGAGGAGCAAGGGCCCACTCTCCTTGAAACCAAGTACTATGTATGGTATTTCTATTCTATTTTATTAATTATAATCTTGTTACTATTTAAATTTATTGATAAAAACATCAAAACAAATTCATATTTTAAAAATAGAATTTTCTTATTCATTTCTTTTCTATGAAAAGTATGTTTTCTTTTGTAGCAGAAGTGTGAAGCAAATTTCCTTTTCTAAGTAGGAATGTGAATTTACATTCCCTAAAAACGTAAAATAGGAATGTGATATTTTATTTCTAGTAAAAGAGTGTATTGATTTGATTTATTTATTTTTTAGTATAAGCATAAATCATGTAGTTTAGAATACATTCCTTTCTTTAGTCAAAGTTAGAATAGGATCAACAAGCACCCCCATAAAATAGCCTTCTAGATCTACCATCCCATACCTTACTATAGATAGCTTTGGAAACCAGCCATGGTTGATAAGACATCAATATAATATTGATTAAATGAGGAGATAGATGACACTCATCAGTTTTAGTGCCATTGCTAGGGATAAAAAGTTGTTAGTAAGGTAATAACTATTGATCTAGAATGATTTTTTTTTGTGAAAATCATTAAAAACAAATCCAAAAATAGTCAAAAAATTGATGTACCATCCTAGAGATTCTAAATGATGACTTATTCCAACATTTCCACCAAGAACACAAGTGGACACTCCTTCAACATCTCTGAGTAGTGAACCAGATGATACAAGTGAAACCCATTTGCAAGAATCTTCTGAAATAGGGATAGAAACTAGGCCATTGCCACACACAAGCCCCATAAGACAAATTCCTCAAGATCAATCTCTTTTAGGAAGAAATTATTTAGAGATTTAAAAAGACTTACAATAAGCATTTCAAAGATCCATACCTAAAGAGAGTTTTTTGAACTTGGAACAACACATAACTGAGACCACAAACATTCAGTGGGAAGATCATCCTAATTTTAAAATATCATCAGAAGAAGAAATGCTTCTCCAATAAAATCAACAATTCATACAACAAAGAAGGACTTTCTCCTTTCCTATTGTTGTAGATCATAATGATCAAACCCCAATGAAAAATATTTCACTAGATAATCTACCAAATTTTTAGGGATTATCTATAGAAGATCTTGATCAATTCCTATTTGAGTTTAAGGTGCTATGTCAAACCTATGATTACACAACTAATAGCTAAAAAATAAAACTATTTCCCTCTACACTTAAAGATGAAGCTATGAGATGGTTCATGGGTTTACCTAGAAATTCTATTAGAACATGGGATGACATGGAAACAAAATTCTTAAACAATACCAAGATTACTGTCAAGTGTGAGAAAGAAAAGAGGATTTCTTCAAAATCAAATAGAATGAGGATGAATCTTTAGAGGATTATTTGGATAGATTCATGTTCACTCATAAGAGAAGCAATTATCCACTCACTGAAGATGGTCAAAAATTGGTTTTCTTGAAAGGATTGGATTAAGACACTAGAGATGCCTTAAATATGATGGGTGGAAGAGATATAAATAAGTTAGATTTCAATCAAATTTATGATATTCATACCAATTACTCTTGAACAGAACCTAGAATTAAGATAGGAAAGTTGTGGAAATCTAATGAAGTGGGCAAATTAATAGAAGAATTTGCTAATCTTAACATATATATCTTGGTTACACTAAATAGTACTTTGGATGGCCTTCAAGCTAAGGAAAATGCAATAGAACCTTTAACAATCTACTATCCTAAGTGCAGATAGAAACACACCCTTAGAGATTACCCCCTAGATAGAACCAATATTTCATCATGTGGGATATGTGATGCGACAGACAATGATACCAAATATTGCACCCTTTTGCCTATTTTAAAGAATCAAATGAAAACATGAGTCTAGTCCACTGAAGAAGTAAATTATATTCAGAGACAAAATTTTGTTCCAAAAAATCAAGATCAAGGACAATTTCATTCAAGAAATCTAGCTAATCTATGGATGGCACCATGGAATGTTTCAGTTCGTTCACCATTTTGAAATCAAATCCAAATTCCATCAATTCAAAATCAATGGACAGGATAAGATTGGATGCCAATACATCCATGGATGGTGCCATAACCACAGTAACAATGGGTACCACAACAATAATGGATGCCACAACCATATCAACAATGGAACTAGTAGTGGAACCCATAGTCACAATTCACCCAACCAAGAAGACCACTTCAACATCAAGCCATTATGCCACCCCCAGTTATTCGGCAATAAGGACAAATCAATCAACCCTTAATGCCTGCACAACCAATAGTAAATCCAAAAGATAAACAACCAACACATGTTTATGTTAATGAATAGGAAGAAACAATCAATGTTGGAGCTATTGAGTGTTTAGATATACATTTAAGATTAGGAAAAACTATATAAAAACCTCTGGTTCTCGTTTTTGAGATACCTGACGAAAATGAAAAGACAGAATCATCTCAATTAAGCACTAGAGAAATTGAAATCAAAATGAACCCTAAAGAAACTAAAGGAAACACTACTACACTTGTAATTCCTTTTCCTGAAACATTAAGAGAAACTACTATTAAACCAAACTCAAACTTGGTCAATGAGTTTCAAAAGATCAATATTTAGGTACCCCTTCTTCAAGCTATTAGAGATATACTTGAATTAGATAAGATCATAAAAAAAATTTGTATCAAAACACCTAGGAGGAAAGCAAAATATCCAAGAACCATTCATGTTGATGGAAAAGTTGTTTATTTATTAGCGAGAAAACTATTAGTTCTATAATATGCAGATCAATGAAGCCTAGTGATCACAGTCATAATCATGGTAAAGAAATTCCTAATGTCTTGGTAGATTTGGGAGTAGAAATCAATGTCATGACAACTGATACTCTCCATGCATTATCTCTTATGAAAATGCAACCCACAACTACCATTCCTCAAATGGAAGACCAACTGATAATGAAATCAGAGGGAACTGTAGAGAATGTTGAAGTGCTAATAGAATATTGGGAATATCTAGTATATTTCATGGTCTTGCAACCCAAAACAAAGAATCTAAGATATCCTATAATCCTAGGTAGACCCTGTTTGGCTAATGTAGTAGTATTGATTGATTTTAGGTCAGGAGATGTGACCATTTCCAATGGGTTAAAATCCAAATGCATCTCCTTGTATTCTCCTACAAAACCATCAACAAATTACATACAAAAAATTTGGGTGGATGAATCAGAAAACACATTAAACAACATTTCCTCCTTATCCATGATCATAGTTAAAAAACACTTGGATGAATTGAATGGAGACAAATACCCAAAAGCTACGAACTCTACCAATCTAAAAGCTATAGATTCAGCCAGTTCAGAAATAATGGACTACCTTAGTTCAAGATTCTTGAATCAAATAGAATATTCAAAAACCTCCACTTCTACTTTTTATAGTACTTCTTCATTGATTCAGGATAGTGTGTGGAAATTGGTAGAACAATATCAAACTCATTTCATAGATGCATTTCATTATTATTTAGCAAGAATAATTCCTCTTGGAAAAGAGTTTGTTTATAATATAACTATGTTTCATAAGCTACTTCCTCATCCATGTTCTCTAAACTCATTAATTAGTGAGTTTAAGTAAATAGAATCCAACTACTTAGGTACAAAACCAACAATGGTATTACCTAGAAAAATATTGAACATCAATAGTTGGTTAACAAATGAAAATGAAGATCAACTCTTTGAAGTATTAGAAAGACATACCAAGGCCTTTTATTGAGATTATACCGATATGAAAGGAATTCAACCTAGCATATGCACTCATCACATTTACATAGAATCTATCAAACCAGTCAAACAACTGCAAAGAAGAATAAACCCAACATTAAAGGAAATAGTCAAAACAAAAATCCAAAAGTTACTAGAAGTTGGGTTTATTTACCCCATCTCAGATAGGTAGTGGGTGTCACCTCTGGTAATTATGCCAAAAAAAAATGGAAACTTAAGACTATATGTAGATTATAGAGAACTAAACAAAGCAAAATTATGAGATTACTTTCCTTTACCTTTCATTGATTAAGTTCTTGATAACTTGGCAGGAAAGAAATATTTTTATTTCCTACATGGGTTTAGTGGGTATAATTAGATAATAGTAGTAGCTGAAGATCAAGATAAAACCACATTTACCTACCCTTGGAGAACTTTTACTTATTGTGTACTTCCATTTACATTGTGTAATTCTCCAGAAACCTTCCAAAGAGAAATTTTGGCAATATTCTCTATCTTTACAAATGATTGTGTTGGGGTATATATGGATGATTTCACTATTTATGGTGAAACTTATGAAGAATCTCTTACCAACTTGTAAAGAGTATTGATCAGATGTGAGGAACATCAATTATCTTTGAGCCATGAGAAATGTTTGTTGATGATGGATGAAGGAATAGTCTTGGGACACCATATTTCTACAAAAGGCATTCAAGTAGATCCAAAGAAAGTTGAAATAATTTCCAACTTACCCATTCCATAAACACAAAATAAAGTTAAGAGTTTTTTGGGACATGCTAGTTATTATAGATGCTTCATAGATAAGTTTAGCCAAATAACTGCCCCTATGTTTACCTTGCTTATAAAAGATAGTACATTCAAATGGAGTGATAGTTACCAGTAGGCCTTTGGGACCATCAAAGCTAAACTTATTATTGACCCAATATTATGAGGACCAGATTGGACTAAGCCATTCCTTATATACATAGATGCCTCCAATATATCACTAGGAGTAGTTCTTAGACAAAAGGATGAAGAGGGAAACATGTATGCTATATATTATATTAGCAAAAACATGACACATGCTAAAAGAAATTATACCACAACTAAGAAAGAATTCTTAGCTGTAATTTATGTAATCAACAAATTCAGACACTACATAACAAGCTATAAGGTATTTCTCTATACAGAAAATTCAGCTATTAGATATCTTACCAACAAATAAATTGTGGGAGGTAGGATTATTAGATGGATATTTCTCTTAAAAGAATTTGATGTTACTATTATAGACAAACTAGGTAAGTCTAACGTGGTTGTTGATTTCTTGTCAAGAATGAACACTATAGGTGAAGAAGAACCAGTGGAAGATGACTTTCCAGATGAAAAATTATTTTCTATTTCTGCATAATCTCCATGGTTTACTGATATAGTTAATTATCTCAACATAGGGAAGTTTCCTCTACACTTTTCACAAAAATAAAATAAATGCTTAATCAAAGAAAGTTATTATTTTAAATGGATTAATGGAATGTTATTTAAACATGGACCTGATCATGTGTTTCACAAGTGTGTGACAAATGTTAAAGATTATGATATCATCAGAGCTTGTCATGATGAACTAGGAGGAGGTCATTACTCAACTCAAATAACCATACATAAAATCTTAGGAGGAGGATATTATTAGCCTCATCTTCATCATCAAGTAAAAAGATATGTCAAACACTCTGATGCTTGTCAGTGAATTGGACAACCTAGTCTTTCAATAGAGATGTCTCTACACCCTCATCCTCAATTGGTTTTAGAACCATTTGAGAAATGGGGAATTGATTTTAAGCTAATACCTATTGATGACAGTAGAAGAGCTCTATTAGTCAATGGACATAGATTAAAGATCTATCAGAAACCTTTCAACAAAGATAAATTTATTCAAAAAGTAAAGGATCAAGTAGCTATTCTGGAAAGCTCTGCTTCTTCCAGAAAACATGCTCCTTGATAATTAAAAAGAAATAAAAACTTAAAACTTTCAATAGTGAAAATCCTTCCAGGGACACTATTAACAATACATTCTCAGAAAACCAGCTTGCTAACTAGCTATGCATTGGAAAAAATGGGGGGGCTTTGGCTAGAAAACTAGTAATGGCTAGCCAAAGGGCAAAAACAAAAATTTATAAGAAAATATCATCTTGACACTATGATTCGTCATTTCCATGCAATAAACTAATCCATGCAAACCTATTTGTGTAAGACACATGGTGAGCAAAGGATAATGGCTAAGGTTAAAGTAAGTAAGACATATATTTTATTTATTTATGTTTAAGTTAACTAATTATCTTTGATTTGATTAAGACTCTATTCTCTAGAGATCACCTAAATTTTAATCTTCCAAAATGGAATGACACATGCCATAATGAAAAATCACGCAACTGAGCCATCAAAAGTGTATAGATAAGTGTGCAGATTTGATATCATCAATTGAGTCATCATGTATCACAATGATGGGATGTCATAAAAAATGGTTTTAAATGAATTAATGAATCACTATCACCATCAATGTGACACATCATCATTTTACATAACTTGTATTAATGAGATAAATGGTTGGCTTACTTTGTATAAAAATGTGGCGCTTAACTCTATCAAATAATCATGTTAAACTATGGACTCATGTAGTTGTAGCATTTCAAGTGAACCATTTCCTTTCTAATAAATTCAACAAAAGATTGGTCTACACCTTAAGTGGAGTTAAAATAACTGAGCTGACTGTGACTCTGCATAGAAATGAGAAAGAAGATAAGATCAGAGCTGAAAGATCTAACAAAGTTTCATAAGGACAAAGATTTTGTAGAAATGTTTAAAACCAATGGCTGGCTACCTATCATTGAATAATTCCAAGGTTTTGATGAAACCATGGTAAGTGAATTCATTACCAATCTCACCCCTAAATTTTCAATTGTGAAAGGCATTGTTATTCCTATTACAACTCAAATAATAAGCCAAATTATACAAGTTCTAGAAGAAGGAATGAGAGCTACATGCAGCGTTTTATTTAGTTATATAATTAGTTATTTTAATGGTAATAAGTAAACTAGAACTTCATGTCTAGTAGATTCCAAGGGAAAATCAAAATGAATTAAAAAAAATTCACTTCTTGATCCTTGGAAATCTATAGCCAAGTGGGTACTTAAATATATCATTTGTGAAGGGAAACAAACTCTTTTAGGGGGAGATGCCATGAAAATGTTAATACATCTTAAACATGGAAGACAAAACCCTCAATACAAAATTAACCTTCCATATTTCTTATATGGTGCTCTACAAGTTATGTCTACAACCCATACTGCTACTCTTAGGCATCATGGCCTTATTCAACTTATTTCTAGCATCATTTCCTTCAGCTAGGTCAAGAGGTCTAGGAGGAATTTCAAAATAGTATAGCACAACAAATTCTAGATTTACATACACAAGAAACCCTAAATTCACCATAGGAGAGCTCATCTACACCTATTGTATCAGATGAGAAAACAACACCAAGGAAGAAATCATAGACTGTAGTCCCAATAGAAATCCATTCTTCTTCTTCTTTAATAAAAATCACAAGGTCTCAAAACCTAGAAGTTTCAAGGTCCCCACAAGAACCTCATGAGTCTGTAGTGAAACCAGTTCCCTTGTCAGGAAGAAGAAAATTGAGATGGAAGGTTGCTATATAATCAAATAAGACCAAGGGTTTGGTATTTGAGAAGGAAAACCAACAAAGTGTAGCTCCAAGAGTAACTAAAAGAAGGAGAATGCTCATTTTAAAAGAAGAAGAGGAATAAGAAGCTACAGATATTTTAGAGTCTTAAAATGGTGTCTCATTTCTCCATACATCAAAATATTCCTACACCTATAGATATTGACGAAATTTCTTGCAAAAGGAACTCTCCAATCATAATGGAGTAGCCAAATCTAGAGGAAGAGCCACACACGATAAAGGAATTAAGTATGGTGGAACAACCACCTATTCTAGTTGAAACTACAATGGATAAAGGGAAAACTATATGTACCAATGAGAAAGGTGAATCATCAAATCTAAATGATCCTATTATGTAGCTAAATTTTCAACTTTCTCAAGCTCAAGCTCTTAAACAACAAAAAATATTTGACATTGCTAACTTGATCAGTCAATTACAAAACAAGGATTATCTCAACTCATCTTTGGTGCAGAAATTAGATACAATATCCACTGATCATGCAGAAAAAGTTCATAGATTAGAGGAAATAATAAAAGAACATGAAAACGAATAGATTGGTCTTTGGATATATGTAGAATGTCTGAAGAAGGCAAATATAAGATTTCAAAATTTGGTAAACTTTTTTGAAGCACCTGCTGTTGCACTTTCTCCTCCAAAGGTATTTGTTGACCATGGTTGTCAAAAAAGTGATCCAATTATTCCTCCATTGTAAATACTACATCAAATTGAAGAAGAGTATTCTATACTTAAACAGAAAAACAAAGATGCAACTTCTTCAAACAAACTCTTTGAAAATGAAAATAAAGAATTAGAGGCTAAAGTCCAAGAGTTAGAAGAAAATTTGTAGGATGCATGCAAATTAGGAGAAACTATTTTAGCATGTAGGAATCCTTCTCCTATATAAAGTTTGTTTTTATTTGAAAATTTTTATAGATGGTAGCTTCTATGGATCTCCTATCATCTTCCTTATAAAATTTTGAAGCCAAAAACATTTTTGGAAATTTTCTATAGTACTAAACTTGATCAGCAGGATTTGCTTTGTGAATTTTATTTGCATGCCTTGATTCTAAGAGATCATGAGCACAATAAGTTTTTGATAAATATTCATGTAGGATAAGTTCAATTGAGAGCATTACATTCTAAATTCAAAAATCAAATAGCATGGAAAGGTAGATTTGAGGACTATGCAATCATGCTAAGACTACAAGATTATGTTTCAGACAAGCCATTCCTATTCCCATATTGATCAAATAGAATTTTAACTGTACTTTATTAAATGATGAGGTTAAAACACATTATTTACATTCTCTATATGATTGTGCTATTTATTTTGATTTGTGTTCAAGATAAAGTTTTTATTCAATAGTGACTACAAGTGTAAATATATGGGACCAACTTTCAGTGCCTCTTAAAAGGTGAGAGTTCATGTCCCCAAATAACTTAAGATGGAGTATGAGGAGAGCATCCTCAATTCTAGAAATTTTAATAGAGGTAATCAACTTTAGGGGAGAACAAAAATGTATTGGAATGAGATATAGACCCTCTTTGCTGATCATACCTCTTCTAGGATGGTAGAGTTGGGCTCCACAATCAAAGGAGAAATTCAATATATGGAAACAAATGATTCAAACACATCATAGATTTAAAAGCAATTTAGATAGACATATAATAGATGAATTTGATGAATATTACTTGAGTTAGAGTATGGAAAGTAGAAGCTAGAATTATGAATGCCAATAAATATTTGTAATGGGACTTGCAAAAGGTAAAGCTCATAGGAGATGATGAGCTCAGAATATGGCTCATTATTGACATAATATTTCCCTCTATTCATCTCTCAAAGGATATTATCTTATGTAAATATAAGATTCTTAGATAGCTATTACATGGAAAATAGATATTTTTCTTATTTATATTAAACCAAAGATTGAACCTTTACTTTGTCATTAATGTCTAATACATAGCATGTTTTAATGATCTTTGGTGTGAAGAATGCTCAGGAAGAAGACATAGGTGATGTATAGTGAAAATTTCATTTTGATCTCCATCAAATAGAACTATGGACTCTATAGGCTTGTTTCTACAGACCCTACACGCTTGTTTCTATGGACTCTACAGGCTTGTTTCTATGGACTCTACAGGCTTGTTTCTACGAACTCTGCAGGCTTCTTTCTATGGACTCCAAAGGCTTATTTATATGGACTCTGCAGGCTCATTTCTATAGACTTCATAGGGTCAATTTTGAGAATTATGTAAGGATAATGCCACAAATGGGAAACTAGAGACCAAACAGGATAAGAAAGAACCATTCCAACTAATATCAAATAAGGAAAATAACTATCTGATGTTTTAAAGGACTTAATTTTGATAAATTTGTATGTAATCAAATTTTAAGACTATTATAAGATGGGATATTTATTTCATCGAAATAATTGGATCTCTTGGAAATCCAATCTCCTATCTTTGGATGAAGGGATCGACCCTGGAGTCCTATTCTTTTGCATCCTATTTTGAGTTGATTATATTAGTATAAACTGTAAGACTTTTGACTATGAATAGGGAGAAGAAATAGAAGATATAGAGAAAATAGAGAATCAAGAATTAGACAATTTAGAAGCATACAAACTATAATCATTTCATTTATATGAATTAATACTTCAAGTTTCTAGCACTAACTAATCTTTGTTCTTGAGTCTGAGAGGTGCAAGGGCCCACTCTCCTTGGAACCAAGAACTGTGTACGATATTTATGTTCTATTTTATTAATTAGAATATTGTTACTATTTGAATTTATTGATAAAAACATAAAAAAAAATTCATAGTTTAAAAAGAGCATTTTATCATTTCATTTCTTTTCTATGCAAAATATGTTTTCTTTTACAAGATAAGTATGAAGTAAATTTCCTTTCGTAATTAGGAGTGTGAATTTACTTTCCCTGCAAACGTAAAATAAGAGTGTGATCTTTTACTTCCAAGAAAAGAGTGGATTGATTTGATTTCTTTCTTTTTTAGCAAAAGCATAAATCATGTAGTTTAGGATACATTCCTTTCTTTAGTCAAAGTTAGAATAAGATCAACAAGCACCCCCATAAACAACTTTCTAGATCTACCATCCCATACCATACTACAGATAGCTTTGGACACCAGCCATAGTTGATAATACATCAATTGAATATTGATTAAATGAGGAGATAGATGACACTCATCAGTGCCCATAATATCTAACAATGGCACCTTTCAAAAAAGTTATTAGCTACGCTTAGGGGTTGTTGGCCATGAAGATTATAGGGAGAAAAGGCCTCAAGATTGGCCTACCCATCATTTCTCATATATTCTTGGTCAAGATATTAACCTTAGTGCCATTGTTAATCAATAGCTTATAGATGGATCATCCATTGATGGTGATATTTACCAAGATTTCTTGGTTATACTCTATGTTTTAGGTATGACTAACCTCTCACGCTCTTTCCATGTATGGCATGGTGACTTCTACTGACTATTGTCCTACATGATTGAGTAATAAGTTCATTAATAAGGGAAACATCCCTTCTATTTGTAGGATGTGTAATATATCCATCAGCTTTTTCACTTTAGCATCTTGTCCATCTTGCTTTTTACAAGAGGCTACATCCTATGCCTCTAGGTCTCACACTAGTTGGAGCTCTCCTTCTAGGTTCTGTATTATACTCATGGCTGCCTGTAATACATCTTTTTGGCATGTTGGGTCTGATAAGGTGTGGCTTTGGGTTTTGACTACATGATGTACTTAGTGTGGTTGAGTATCCCATACTCTAAGTGTAACTCTAGTATTGGTATAATTAGTGATTGAGTGGTGAGTCCACTTCAAGTAGTTACCTACATTTTGATTGCCTCCATGTTAGATCCAATTTTTCCTATTTATACTCATGCCTAATCATCCCTATGCCCTTATCAATGACAAACCTACCTTTGGTCATCATTTTTTACAATTCAAGACATTTTTTGACTAGATGTGGTCCTTGATAATACCTACACATTAGATACATCGGGCCATCAAACTAATAGTGCACAATTGAAAAGAACTTGTAACATTATCATGATAAGAATATTTCTCCTCTACATCCTTCACCTCACTGTCCAGTGCTTCTTTGGTTTCCATAGCTAACATTCTAATGGCCATAACCCTCATTTCCTTGGTTTTCCTATCCTCAAGCTATTGTAGTTGCTTATCATATGCCTTTCTATGTTTTGGTACATCTCATCAATTACTTAATAGTAGGATGTGTTATGATTCTAGACATCACACAATTTACAATAGAAGGTTGTGTTGACCTGAATAGAGCACTGTAATAAAGGGTAGTTACAAACATCATGCACTTCATGACAAATTTCATAGCTAAAAAGTAGTGTGTGCATATTCCATCAAGGGCACTTATTTAAATAAGACCCTCTATCTCATAATCAATACACCATAACTTTCTTTAAGTATCCTATGATGAGATAACGATCAACTTCTATACATGGGAGTTCATAGACATAATCTATGCCTTCAGGATTGGGCTAATGCTTATAATGGTGCTCCCAATTTCCTCAGTCTTCAGTGTAGATTCAAGCACTTACTAAGAATCTATGAATGTTTTCATGTATAGTGCTATTTTGAAAGGCACTAACAATCCTCCAATGAATAATTATAAATGTTGGAAGAGGTGAATTTCATATATTATATTAGAAAGGAAGAGTCCTGAATCTAGCTTCATAAAAGCACATGCTCTTTGATAATACATGGTTAATCTCCTTGAGTGTGGTGATGCTCTGCCACTCAAACTTAGGTATATCAAACTCCTTTAATAAGGCTTCCTCTAGGGGGTCATAATCAACCATATCCTAGTCAGGATCAAACATCTTATACCAAGTATGGGCATGATCAAGCAAGGTTATCACAAATTAGGTTGCCTTGAACTGAGACTAAGTTATTCCCCAAGCTTGCTATTTTAATTCATAATTGAGAACATGCTCTATGTCATGCTCCATGCCCCAATACTTAGGTAGGAACTTGTACATATCATAATAAATGTAGGACTAGGGAGTAGCCCATGCATGGGGAAATTATCCTCTAGGTACTTATCTTATTATTGGCTCTTCAAGGACTTTGTCCATTAGGCTAGGTACTGGCCCCATGGTTACTACTAACATCATAGAAGATGATGGTGATGTAATACCAACTAGTGGTATAGGATCACCCCTTATGAGTTGTTACCTAGGTTATAAAATTGATATTCACTAAACTAGGGTGATTGAAATCACATTATATCAAGTTAGGTTAGCACCTCAAGGTCTAACGGTATCTTTACTTACCTCTTCATAATGGGAAACTTATTTAATCACAAAGTTATGGTCTAAATATGTAAATTAATCAAAGTCTAAGTTGATAATGAGGTCATTTGTCAATATTATATCTTCTTATGGGTGATCTAGTGCATGAACTTACACTATATGGTCAAGATGGGTAGGTGCATTTGATGCGTCTCTAATGGTCAAGTTATAAAGGGACCCTAAGAAATAAATCATTAACTATGAAGCTTGGTCTACGGATTTAAGGGATCCTTCTTTGAGGCATGACTTCTATTCAAGAGATCCTTCCCCATGCCCTTCCCACTCACTATGGGTCCTTTCAATACTTATAAGTTCTATATCTTCTATTAGTCTTTGCCTCCTCTTATTATAATCCTATCTCCTAAGCTCTTGGTTGATAATTTTCTCATCCCCTTCTAGTGTTCCTCACCTACACATCCTGTTCTTTGCTGCTACACTTCTCATATGTGAGAGGACTTTAGCCTTCCATTCTCATTATTTTGAAGCCATAATCCACCATCAACTTTTTGTGTTTGGTGTCAAGTTATTTCACAAATGCACCTCTAGGTTCATGCAAGAAATGATATTCTAATTCATTAGGGTAGGAGTACATTGATACTACAAATTCAATCATGTAGTTATTTAGTGCTCCTTTCCACCATTTATCTATGGCTATATTCTAAGTGATATTTTAGTTCTCAATCCTTTATAGGTTATATTTCATGCATTTGAGGTGATATCCATAGATTTGACTTATATGGGTCACATAAGTAGCCAACCATTGGTATACTTGATTTGGTAATTCACAAAAGAAAACCTCAAACATGGTATCATAGAAGTGGTTCTAGACTTGCTTCCTTGGGTTATGTCCTCTACAAGTTGATGGCTTAGGGAAAATCTATCTTCTACTCATTCCAACTAGAGCTTAATATTCTCAAGGGAGAGTTAGAGCATTAATTTGGTGCACCATTATAGTAACAAAATACAATAGCCCCAATAATGGAACCAAAATATTGTATAAAAGTGGGTGTTTTGGTCATGGGCCTATTCATAGACTAAGATAGCTATCTGGGTTAGATTCAAGATTATTCTAATGTGGTACAAGCCTTGACTGATCTTATGGCATTGAAAATTGACACTTAACTATGCTTGCATCACTTTACATAGGTCACAATCCTTATGTTCTCACCTGAATCACAATGGATAAGGGATCGGGGTCTATATAGGGTTAGTTGTGCCATGACACAACTCTATCTTTTGGAACCTTAGTTAGTTAAATGATGGTTTTAGATTTGTCGGTGTAAGCCTTCGGTAATCATGGCTTATTTTCATTTAGGCACTTGAGGAAAACTGGGTATCTAGTTAAGGGACTTAAGCATAGACTTTTGCTTAGGTTTAGGTATCATTTTGGTGTACAAGGTCTTACTCATATTTATCACATTCCTATACAAGGCATAGGGATTCTCATTAGCTACAGGCACACCATAGAATTATTAGATTATAAGCTCATGAGAGTTCAACATACATAGGCCAGAATAAGGCATTCAATCCATAAAAAAATTTGCATAAAGCTTTATTCATTAATAAAGTTTAATAACAATACAAATATAAGTCAATCAAAACTAATAATATGCTCAAATTGACCTGCTACAAGCCCAACAACTCATAGGAAAGCTTGGAAATTATAAAGGGGAGTGTCAAAAGCATCTCAAACTACTTATAACTCTAATGGTAACCATATAGAATACATTTACCAAAGCTTTGCTACTCCATTTCATCTCCCTCCATAACTAAAATTTAATTCCTTTTATATAACTTTAGAACATCTTAGGATCATGGGGAATGGAGCATGCTAATCACTAAGCTGGCATTAGAGGTACACATCTCACTATCTCCACTACACTTGTCTTTAATGAGTAGTCACTATCCCATGTACCCACTTCCCAATGTTGATTATTTCAAAAAGGAGACACTGGTCTTTATTGAGTAGTCACTATCATGTGCACCCACTTTCTAGTGATGATTGATTCAAAAAGGAGTTGTTAGCTTCCTTCTAGCTGCCACCACTAGATGAAAAAATAATAATCATCCACCATGATTACCTCATACCTAGGTGTTCATTGAGTTGGTATGGGTCCACTAATTAGGT
>JARHVA010003842.1:372500-382500 GCA_037957365.1 Torreya grandis
TTTTTCTAAAGATATTGAATGTTTTTATCAAATTTATATTGCCAAAGCAATTTTAGAAGTTAAACAACAAACCTTCATAGTCAAGGGGTTAAGACTAGGTACAGTTTCCTACTTGTAAAGTGATTTTTTTGGAAGATTCTTGGAGCTATCTATATTCATAAAAATCTTAGTAAAAGTAGTGTGTGAGAAATGGTCAATATTTGAGTGCATTTATAGAAACTCACCTAGTGATTTAATAATAGCCTTCATACTAGATTGTGTATAAAGTTTCATTGGGAGATGGGGCAGGGGAATCCATATGGGTTTAACATGTCCAAGTTTTTTAAGGGAACTGAAGTCTATGGACTATTATTTCAAGATAAAAGGGTGGTGATTCAAGCTCCATGATTGGTTTTAAATATTTTCCAATACAAGGTCTACACAAAAGGAGGGGTTACCAATGATTTATGATCTAGGTGTGAAGATCATGATGTTATGTCCAGTGATATATGAATCTATAGTGACTCTTTTGGTAGAGAAGTATTCTTTTGAATAAGAACTTTATTGGATTTTTCATCATAAAAATTCACCACATGGTCAAGAGATATAAGAGTATGGGGTTTGGCGTCTACTCTATAATATGACCTACATGAGACAACATCGACAAAATATATTGTCTTGTATCTATCCACCACCTCAACTTTAGCCTCCATCTCCATTACATCCAAACCCCTAAAGGATAAATGATTAGGAATTCCACTCTTGGACTTAAGGTGGGTGATGGGAGAGTCATTAAACCCTTTTTCTTATATTGTAGAGAGAGCTTAGGATAAATTTTATCCCACCCTTAAGAAGACCAAACATAAAAAATTTCTATCATGCATCTCGTACAGACATGGCTTGGGGGGAGATAGTCAGTGTCAATAAGGTTTAATGTATTATATATGGGCAAACACCATCAGGTTTGTTGGAATCATTAATAAATTTTTAATTGGTCTTAAGCTTGAGGGATCTTGTAGAACTATTTGAGTCATTCATCCTTGAGCCATTTAATATAATGTGAATTTATTTGATTAGAGGCATGCCATGTTTTAAATAAGAGCCATTCAATTTATCACTAAATGTAATTTTTAGATTGGATAGAGGTTAAATATATTGTAATCAAGGTAAATCACTTCATAGGAACATATGTGTATTAACTATAAGATACCATTCAATACATACAAGTGAAATAATTTTATTTTATATTTTTCTCTAAATTTTTATTCTAAATGCCCTACTCTGCTTACTGATTCAATCTCAAATTTCATGGGGACTCTCTATTTTTATTATAGAATAACACGAGATAAATTTCTTAACATGAACATGAAAATAATTATAGTTATGTGAAGGGCATCACCAAAGAACAATAATATATTTAGGCATTCACTTGTCTAAGGCATTGAATACCTTAATTATTAACATGTAAAATGAAAGGGTTCAATATCCTCAATCTCAAAAATTAAAGGTAAAAAAATTAATTACCACAAGGTGATGGTTGTATGTCTATATTATTTTCATAAAATACATTAATATATTTTGGCCACACATATAATATGCCATGGGAAATTTTGGGTGGATAATAGAAAGTGTGAAAAAATTCACATAAATGAATAAATATATATGACATAATATATAAACCAATAACAATAATTAGCATATTTATAAAAAAGGATCCTTGATGAATGTTATCCCTACATTTTCCATATAATAACCTGATACATCCCTTGAATAATATAATAAAGCTAAAAAACATAAATATAAATAAATGATATAGTCATAAATACATCATCTATTAAAAATCTCATTATCTAATTTTATAAATGAATGACTAATTAAAGATATTAACAATATGAATACCATTGAAAATGGAAATAAGATAATAACAAAAAAATTTAAATCATTAGAAGCAATCATATTTTCCACTCACCCAAATTATAAATGTAACTCTATATTAAAATTTTTAAAGGACAAGTTTAAGGATTTCAGCCCATTAGCTCATTATAATTTTTCATACACTTTATTTTAGATTTTGGGGAAGGGGATAAGAAGGATTAGATGGTATGTAAGATAAAAAGGATATCATAAGAAGGAACCTAACCTAACCAATATGAACCCATGTTATCATAAATGAGAGTGTAAGGGAGGATCCTAGGTTGATTTGATTCAGAGTAAGGAAGAGGAAGGGTTTGTAGAGGTGTTGTAAACTTTTCCCAACTTTTTGGGTAATGCTTATTGGATGATCCTTGGTAGAAAATGTGTTGTTGGTTTGTTGTGTGTTGTTATCCAACATTATTAGATTACAGTTAGTCTATTTTTTGTCATCATTACTTACTAATAAAAACCTTCCACCACCCACATCAAGCCTTGGCAATCTCATCTCATTATATCAATAATAGGGACTATATTCAAAAGATATGGTTGTGCTTTTAAGTAATCTAAATTACCACTATTATAGATAATATAAATTATGCATCTTCTGGTTGCCTACCTTTTTTTTTTTATATGTATTAGGTGTTTATAGTATTTGTCAACCATGGTGCACCACTTTCAGAGCTTGATCATATAATGAATGTAACATATATAGATCATTTATAACTTCTTTGAGAGGAAAGTGCCCTAGTAGGATCAGTGACAGTGATTTTAATATCTCACCTTTAGATTTTTCCACTACCAATTTTTTTTGACAATGACTATTTTTAAAATCTAATCCAAAAAGGTTTTTTGCACTCTAGTCAGGTTCTAACTAATAGATCCACAAATGCTCAGGTTACTACCTACATTTACAATTAATATGCCTTCTTTAACGCTTTTGTATTTACCATAGTGAATATGTGAAACATAAAGACATTCATAGGAAATAATGGAGAGATATGCAAAAATTACAAGACATGAAATTGAAGATCTTCCCTTGCTATTTTTATATTTCATCATAACTTTCTCATTAATAAACTTTTACCTACCTTAGAGGAGGTACCAAAAAATGCGATTAGTGAAAACCGAATGTTTGTCTATGTATTCAATCTTGATGGAAATAATAGAATAAAATTTATTTAGATTTATTTATTAATGACATCTTGTTCATCTATCTAATTATGAAAATTTTGTTATTTTTCCCATTTTTTCCCCCTTGAATATGTATGTGTAATACATATCAATAAACAACATCAAATATATGTATAATAAATTAATATTGTCTTATTAATTATCTAACTCCATTAATGAAGAAATTATATAGGGTTTAGTGTTGTATCTATGTAAAAAGATGTGTAACATAATTTTGAGCTAAAAAATGTAGTGTTATACTTATCATAATTTTCAGCAAGAAGCTCAAACTTAAGAAAAATCAGATGTATAGAGTATTGGGATCAATTTAGATAATCCACAAGAGTGCCTTATGCTTCAAATAATCCCAAAGAGTACATAATGCTTCATATGGGTGACATGGAATGTTGAAAATAAGTTCACAGTTGTGTCCATATGGTTCTGATTTCCTATTTTATCACTCCAACCTACAAATGTCTCACTAAAAGATGACGATAAAAAAATATTTACAGTCCCATTATGGCCTATAATTGGATGGTATGTTCTTTAATATATTATATTTCATCAATTTTATAGATTAGTTTTACAATATTACTAATTCCATTAATGTTTTTCATTTAAATTTTACAAGAACCCAAAGCCATAACAAAAGGGGGATTAAGATGAAGATTTTACAAATCTTTTTCTCTTTAGCATGGTTAAAAATTTTCAAGATAGATTAGTGTTGTAGGGAACAACATTAGATATTCCATTTAGGTTTGTTTTCTATATCCTACATACTCTCAGTGGTAAAAAAATTGACTAGTGTATATATCTTTCGAATATAATTAAGGATGACTTAATTTTTTCTAGTTGAAAGTAAATGTATATATTTCCATGTATGAATTTTATAATTGTATTATAGCATTAGGTTTATTTCAATTAGCCAACACAACTATTCCAACTACTCTACATGAAAAAATCATTGTGAATTCACTATCAATTGTAGAGCAAGATGCAAGGTTATAATGTTGTAATGAATTATAATTATTTTAAAATAATTATAAAATCTATTTATACATAATTTTCTATTTATTTCATACATAGAAAATAGCCCAAACCATTGCCAGAATAGAAGTGGTAATTACAGGTCATCATCTCATTCAGGTGTCTGTTGAAATAAGATGGAAGTGGAATCATATCTGCCTCCACAACTTGTAAGACATAAATGCATGAGGAGTTTGATTGTGCCTCAACATGTTCCCTTAGCCTCTCATGTTATCAATATAAGTCATTCTTGGATTTTATAATACCCTTCCCAAAAAAGATTAGTTTATTTTTTATGTTATTTTAATATTCTATATTTACAACGTCATAATCTATAGTGCAAACTCCTCAATTTCCACCTTCTAAGATTTAGTTAGCATAAAATTCTATTGAACAACAAGTAACAGGTACATCATTTAAAATTAAGATTCTATTATTAGTATATGTTAAATTAATAGGATATTTATTCTATTTTCCATTTGTGAGTTGTGAATATCTTCTCCATTTTGTCAGTACTACCCCAACAAGGAAAAATTTTGTGCCACCACCACCATTACACCAACTTGCTACTAAAAGGAAGGGAAATGTTTACATTTTCCTACATCGAATATAGACACTTTGCATTTTCAAACTTATTTTCTTACATTTTTTCTTAGTTGTCTATCTAATGCAACAAGAATCATATTTCTTCAGCAAATCAATCTTGATGATGAGTTTGTAGGGATTAATAGTGGCATCCAAATGCCTAATTGTAATCCTCAAGAAATCATTCAGGGATTTCATCCAAATGCGATAGGTGCAGATACTTTACAACAACCTTTTGGAGGCACCTCTCCACCTATATGTGAATTTGTTGCTTCTCCTCCTAATGAAATTCCATAACCTAGTGATCAATGCACTTCTTTCCATTGAATACGTTATTGGTGGATAACCCAAAGGCATTTGTTAGTGATGTTGTTACTCATAACCTTAATGATTTTAGAACATAGGAATATTGGGATAAAGTTCTAATGTAGGAAATAAATGTTTTTTTCATAACCACACCTAATGTGATTAATTATTTTCCTTGGTTGAACATAAACCTATAAAAATAGATGTTTTGTTCAACCAGGTTGTTAATGGAGATATTATTATTACTAATAGATTTAATGATAAGGTTTTAGATATAATGTTAAGCAAGCTTGAAAATGTAAATGCAGAAGACCATGCTTACTACAATAAATACGTGAAAAATAAAAGTCTTGTTGCAATTAAAAATGAAGAAAAAGAAAAAGAAGTGATAAGTTTTACGGTTTTTTTTTTTTAATAATTAATATTATTTATTCATTTATAGTCAAAATATATAAATTGGAAGAATAAATTTCATGTCCTTGCTGCACATGTCCTTATGTACATTTAAAAAATCCATGAAATTTCAAGTTTAACTAATACCATTTCAGTCAAGAAAAAGTTTGTCACCATGAATAAGCAAAACAATACATTGAACAAAATAATTACAGAGAATGACTTGGACTGTGATGTTTTGTTTAAAGGAAAGGTTGAAGCAGACCCCATATTACTTTCAACAAGTGGTTCTTCTAGAGGAGAATAGGCAAATATTGATAATATCAATAGTGCATGTAGACTTGCAATAGCGGCAACGGCGATGATGGGAACGAAAACGGGAGTTCATTGACTGCCATTGGAGGGATGTTGTCGGTAAAGCTTTGGCCAAAATTGAAGGGTCCGCCAGCCATCTTAGAAGAAGCTCGGACGCTCCCGACCCCATGTCTTTCTTAAAGTCCCGACCAGCATCAATTGCTGCACTGTTCGGTCAATCACCAGCGACGCAATGTGCCTGTGCCAGCAACGATTTCCTCGCATTTCCCATTAATTATACCATTGCCCGTTTACATTCTTGGCATTTCGGCTTAATGGTTTTAAATTCTTGAACATATCTTCTCTCAAGCATTACAGTGTGGTTTGAGGGGATGTGTTCGATAAAAAGTATCAGCCTTAGCCTAGTCAGTTTGTTTGCTTTTTTCAACTTCTCTCAAGGTAACTTTCTACTAATCTGTTTGTTTGCCGCTCTTTCCATTTTGGCTGTCTGCGAGAAGGAACAAAGCATTTTGTCCTTAAATGCGGACCCCTCTCTAGTAAATGGACTGTTGTGGACATTTTAAAAGAAGACGTGTTCAAAGCGGGAATCCATTGTGAAGGAACGCATCGGCGTCTATTTAAAGCAGGGCATTACGCAGGACGCAGGGTTGCTGCGTCTTCACTTCCATGACTGCTTTGTTCAGGTGGTTATTTGACACGGCGTAATATTTTGATTCTAATGGAAATCTCGTTTAATGTTGACATTGTCTTACAGGGATGTGACGCATCGGTTCTGTTGGATGGAACGACAAACGGGCTTAGTGAAAAAGACGCCCCTCCAAATCTAATGCTTTTCAAATAATAAACGACATCAAAGAGCGCGTGTGCGGATATCAGTGCTCTCGCAGCTCGCGACTCCGTCAGAGCGGTATGTTCACCAAAATCCTAACTGAACGAGTATTCATAACAATTTCGTGTATCTGAATGGAGGGCCAGACTACAAAGTGCCATCGGGGCGGAGGGACAACCTGAAATTTGCTGCACATGTTGAGACAATTCAATGATATCAATGTTACAGTATGTATGGTGAACATGTGATCAAAGAATTAGCAATCACAAATGGTGTAAGATGTGAATAAATTTTGTGTTGGTTATCCTGTCATAAAATCTATGTTTTAATAGTTTAGTTCTGTTGTTGGTTATATATATATTTATTTGTGTGTGAGAGAGACTTTTAAAAATAGAATCTTAGGGATCAACGGTGTACATTTGACCTCATTCAAGTTAAAGAATTATCATTTGTTATATAAGGATATATATAAATTTTTAAACCAATATGAAAAAAATTATAAGATTCAATGCTCATGAAAACAAACTTTCAAGCGAATATGAACATGAATACATTGTAAGGGTCGTCTCCATGTGTGTATAATGTATGTCCAAGAGAGGAGAAATTCAATTCTTAGTGGTCCACATAATTTATGCAATTGAATTTAATTTTCAGTGAAATATTCACTACACTGCAAACTCCATGACCCCACTAGAAACTCAACGACCCTTGGATCACTCAAATTTTGCCACATTTCTCATCCTGGATCACAAAAAATATTAAAATCTTATATGTATAATGATTAAAATTTTGATTGCATATAGTATTTATAATGGGCAATATGATCAATTTCTATATTGTGCAATTATGAATGGATTCATGTGAAAAAATAGGATAAATTCATAAATTAATAGGTCTACACCTAAAAACAAAAGTTGACTCTATAAACATAGTAATATGTAACCACACCAATATCGAGATGCCACATGTAATATTTAAAGTCTGTCATTACTAAATTGATCCTTGTGATTTTTTGTACTCTATTGGCCTAGGATTACGATGTGTGTCACATGCTTTGGCCATAGGAATTTCAGCTTGTGTTTGATTCCACACACTTTTTGACTATGTGAAAATTGACCACGAGAATATCTTTTAATTTTTTTAAATTGAAATTTATTTTAATCATGTTATTCTTTTAAAGGGATGCATTAATAAGGTAATGAGTCTATACATTTATTGAGGAAAAATGACCAAATGCATGATTCTGTGAATTCAAATTAATGTGACAAATGAGCTAGTGCCACATGGGAAATTTTCATTCAATGTAGTTAAAACAAAGACAATCTTTAACAAAGCCACCATGAACTAAATGCACTCCATGGATTACATTACTCTATGGTTATTGGGAGATCGACACATGGATTAATTTTACGACAAATTTATTAGAGTCTTGTTATGTGATTTACATAATTGTGGCATATTTATTTTTAACATATAGGTGGACTAAAGGTGGACATGTGAAGAATATGGAATGAAGTGAAATTAATAATTCATATGTAGACTTCTCAATGGATCATGTAGAACCCCATGCCACATGAGCTCAATCTAAGCATATCTTGTGATATGACATGGTGTTATATGACATTTTCTTTTACCAAAGGCAATGAATGTACAATGTCACCTTTTTAATTAATATAATAGGAGCTAACTATTTGTGAAATTTTCAACATTGTCAAAGAGAACACAATAACATATCTAGATTTTAAAGTAAAAGAAAGCATATCTGAATATTATAACTAAACCATGTGACAAAAAGAGAAATTGAGCCAAAAATAATCTTAAGAGGCCACGTGTTTCTATCAAGAAAGCCAAGATGAAAAACTCACAACAAAAATATTTAAATGAACATGAATAAATTTCAAGGGGACTCTGTATGTTATTATAATCTATGTGCATTGAGAATGGAGAATTTTATTATAAGGGGAAATTTTATTATCCTTGGGTTCATATAATTTCTGAGAGTCGCTTGAATGCATGATTAACTTTGTGTCACTTTGTAAACTTTATGATGCAAAGGTCACTCATTGTACAACATATGTATCTTCATTGATCACAAACATTCTTAGAATATTATACACATAACAAGTAAACTTGGGATTGAATTAATTTTATATAAAGTTTAACATCATTTATTTGTATATTGTGAAATTAGAAATGGACCCATGGGGACCAATTAAGAGAAAATAATTAAGAAATAGTCTTGCACCTAAAATAAAATTTGACAATGTAAACACAATACCCCATGAAAACATTCTAATTTAGAACTACCACATGTAACTATAGATAGATCATGATAAATATAAAGTGTGTAAAATATCTAAATGGTCTCAATTAGTGTTAAATTCAAAAGAGGAGGCCTATCTTGTAACCACTGTAGAGGAATTAAAATACCATGCAAAGCAATTCCCATGACCATTAAGATGTTACCAAGTGGCACATGTTTATTATCAACAAATGAGATGGAGATGGAAACCTAATAGGAATTCAATGCAAAAAAATAAATTAAACTATGGACACCAATATGCAATGAAACTAAAACTTAAAAATGATCACATGAATAACTTGGCATGTGATGCTACCACATGGAGCATCGAGATATTAATTTGGTGCTATAATAAATGACATAATTCTCCATCATTGAGGGACGAATAATGATATTCACACAAAAGCATTTAGATTTACGATCCAAAATCAAAATTGATTTGTAGTGATCATCTAAAATAAATAAATTTAAATATTAGATAAATTTGAAAGGCCCAAAAGTTGAGATTATTTCCCAGTTATCCATTTAAGTTAGATAAAGTCTACTTTAAAGCTATGAGTGTATTACTAGCTTATTTTAGGACATAACTAAAGAGTCATTTTCAATTAACCATGGTCCAATGTATATTTTAAGTTATGGAAGTGGTATTTAATTTATTTTTTAAATACAATACATTGTGACTTTTAATTTTTTAAGGATGAATTTGGATACTTTTTCAAGCTAATAAATATCTATAGATTTTTATATGATTGACATGATTTTTTCTCTTTTTCACTCAGACATCTATGTTTTTGTGTGTTCCTATCTTAGAGTTTCATAACTAATATCTATATGATTTAATTTTCAATTAGTTAAATTTTATTATATTAATTTAACATTTTCATTACATAATTTTGAATCCTAAAAAAATCATGTGGTAAATGAGATTTTAAATTATCTATAGATGGTAATGTGGTAATGTTTTATTATGAAATTTATTCATAAAATAATTAATCTTAAGATTCATGCACCTTGTTTATCTAGTTAGGAGTTAATACTAGATTTTATAGATGATGGTTATTTCATTATGAATTTAAATAATTGTTTGACATAGCATTAAAAAAAATAGTAGTCTTATTATCTTTAGTACTATGCCCTTTACCTTTAAAAAATTATTATCTAGTTCTCACCCATTCTACCAT
>JARHVA010003842.1:387500-392500 GCA_037957365.1 Torreya grandis
ATATTAATGAAGCTTGACTTCCACAAAAGACACTTTGAAAAAATTCATAGAAATTCAAGGATTATATTTAAAACTAATTCAATACGTATAGCCTTAAGACTTAATAACAATGCAAAATTGGATATTTTCATAAAACTAACCATTAAATATATGGTTTAATGTGAAAATTCCTTCATTCAAGATTTTAGGACCATGGACATACATATTACTTAAAAAAAATTAAGTTGTAGAATACCAAGTTGATTGTATGAGTACACAACTCATAAAATATAGAAGGAATTGGTTGTTGGAAAACATTATATCAAGCTATTATATTGTCTATTTTGGGATTAAAACCAAATAACCTATAAAACAAGGAATTTTTAATGCATTAATATTAGCATTTAGATTCATATAATATCATGTAATGTTTGATAATAAATGTAATTATTCATGTGCAATTAATATCATAATAAATGTAATACTAGGTGATTTTAAAGTTATAATAGAGCATATCTTATTTGACATTTTATTTGAGTATGTCAAACCTATTATAAGTCATCAACGATTCACTACCTAACTCTGCATTCCATTTCTTTGAGTATTTTATTATTTTTTTGGTCTAGATAGTTTTTGTGGCCTAGGAACACTTGTGTCAATGTTACTATCCATTACTTGACACAACTATCCTATACAAACATCCATATAATAAATATGTAACTTCTTAGGTATTTATAGGTTTTCTATTACCTTTTTGTTCATATACTTTGATTGCGTGCATGAGCTTTATAAATTTTGTATATAAATTAAAACCCTAAGTATTCAATCTCAACCACTTCTAACCCAATCAAAAGGGATTAGCATGTGATTTGAGTTATCACTAGAAACCCCTGGTGTTCTTATTTAATACCTTCATAGCCAAGAATCTAAGGACCTCATATTCACATGTAATTTTCCCTCCTAGTTTTGTGTGTGTTATGGTGATTGTGCAACTATATTATCCTTCTCTTATAGTAACACTTGTAATAAGAAATTAAAGTAAACATTTTACATTTTTTAATACTTCAAAAACAAAATGCTCTGCCTTATAATGTGATTTTTATTTCAATATCTTTTTAAATTAAAATTTATGTGTTTAATTATAAACTCTCTTCATGATAAATATAATGTCCTAGATTTACACATATAATTTTTATTGAAGGTAATATAGGGTTTTAGAGTGACCCTACCTATACAAAAGAACCATCTATGTGGCTAGTAACATAGAGAAAAATATTAACAAACATAATAAAAAAATCAAAACCATTGGAAAGAAATAACAAAGACACAACATAAAAATAGATGATACATAATTTATATTACAAAGCAATGAAAATGAGACGTGGGTTTTTTTCCATTCCTTGTATGACATGGACCACTCCTCTGTCATAATTTGGAGATTCTTATTCAATATCACTACCATTTGGTCTTTTTCATTGATAGCAGTGACTCCTTTATCCTTCTTTTTGGGCCTAGTTTCATCCTCGCTGTGTTTTACATTAGTAAATAAATACCAACAACCCTTCCATACTTTTCATTGAATTATTTACCGTTACCTTACTGAAACTAACTTTAGGATTAATCTTGTCCTTGAGCTCTTTATTTTCCTTCTTTAACATATTAATTCTATCAGTAATAATCTAAAATTTGAGTAGCCATTTCCACTTATAGTTGTCCTTTGAATTTTGAATTAAAACCTAGTGGCGTGCATAAACCAATAATAATCAAGAATAATTATAATAAAATAAAGAACATGGATCTCTATCATAAGGTGGAAATATTGTAAAAAATTAATTAGTAAGTACAAAGAATAAAAATCATTGTAATAAAAAGACATGAAGTCCAAGTGGACTTCATGAGACTGTGCCACTAAGTAACCAATCTTCCATCAAAAGGCCTATACATCCGAAACTAAGCAATTATACAATATACAATAAATGATGTACCAAATATTGGTATATAAATTCCTCCACCACCATTTTAATAATAAAAAATAATTATGAAAATAAATTACTAGAGTTAAAGAAATATAAAACTTGGGTGTGTAAATACACCTTAGACTTGAGTGGTAGTTCTGACTTGGAATTTTTAGATCCATATCTTACAATATAAAGCACATTACGGTAGAACTAATGTTTATAAACTATAAATGATCAATGAATAAAAATTTCAATAGAGAAAGAACACATATAAAGTAAATGTGCATATATTTTGCATAGTGATGTATTCCATATTAAGGTCCTCTTCATGGATGATGGATAAATAATAGGGGGACTTGAGGCCTAATCCATTTTTTATCTAGGAAAATGAATGAGACAATAAATATTCAATTGGTTTACATCATGGGGATGATTATTTATATAAGGAGGTTTGGGAGTTGATTATGACCCTAAATTCATAAAATCCGAGTAGTGATAATTCTATCAAGAGTGAAAAAAATCAACTGCACTAATCAAGTGTAAAAACTATCTCATATAACTAGTCTAGACAATCTAGTAAATCTCAAAAAATTGAAATAACATTACAGTATCAACTTGCAATAATAGAAGTAGTGTTAAGTACATCGAGGGTGAAAAATCTTGATTCTACTACTTCAAAGAGAATTGCTACATATACATAAAGCTGAAATTTTGCATCTTGACAAATGAAATAAGGAATAAACTCTACTTGTAGATCCTATAATGTATGTTGTGAATAATGTAGAATTTTTAAAAATTATGTCTATAATTTTGTGCATGTTCACCTCAAATGTTTCTCAAGGTGAAGTATCTATCAAAATGTAACTTTTGATCCTTAAAATGTGTATAACATGTATCATAAATATGAAAAAATTTATGTCAAAATTTTTCTAAATGTACAAAATTTTATCCCTATTGCATATCTAAATCATGTAAATTGTGTAACTAAATCAACATATGCCTAGTTTTTCAATTGTTAAATCATATCTCAAAGACATGTCATAAATAATATACCCCCTCTCACACTTTTTTAGATAAATGGAATGTGAAATAGTTATCACCTTATCGTAAAAGTATGAAAGGGTATCCATTATGTAGTATGTAGGTATTGAGAATGTGATGCCAGAATAGGTTGTAAATTAGAAACTTTGTTGAGTGAAATTTCAATTTGATTGAGTGATTACCACAGTGTAGTGAATTTCTATAACCTATATATCACATTGAAGAGTTCATTTTATATATCATAATGTTACTTTTGGTTTTTCTATTTAGGTATGTTATAGTTTACAAATTAAAAATACACATGGTGGTGATAAAATTTATCTTACACACACACACACACACACACACACACACACACACACATCTGTGTGTGTGTGTGTGTGTGTGTGCGGGTGTGTGTGTGTGTGTGTGTGTGTGTGTGTGTGTGTGTGTGTGTGTGTGTGTGTGTGTGTGTGTGCAGGTGTGTGTGTGTGTGTGTGTGTGTGTGTGTGTGTGTGTGTGTGTGTGTGTGTGTGTGTGTGTACCTACATACATACCTACATACATACATACATACATACATACATATATACATACATATATGCATACATACATACATAAACACATACATACATACATACATTACATCTACATACATATGTACATACATACATTTTAATTTATATTTCAATTTAATTTGAAGCTATTTTATTTTTTTTCTCTTACCTCTAATTGCATCATGATATTAGGAATATTAGTGTGTCTGATCAAGTTTTATGTCCTAAAAGAGGCCCTATGAGGACATGTTCTGGGCAAATTAGTGTGCATGCCTTTTTCCCCTTATATTAAATGTAGAAAAAAAAAATCAGACTTTTGAGCATGATTTTCTTCTCAAAATAATATTGTTGGATGGTATCATCAGTGATTTTGAACAATTACATCAAGTTTTTGACTATATTGTCATGTTTTCCATGCTAGCATTCTAAAACTAGTGTCTGATATTAGCATTTGGATAAAGATGATTGATGTATGAAATCTTGATGCCATTTTATATGTAATGGGTAATTAATATGTATTTATTAATGTGTTTTTGTTTGTAAAAGGATGTGCATATTCATGAGTTTTTACATGGCCAAAATATGTCTACAGTAATATAATCGTGTTTGGATGATGTTATTTAGGAGATTATAGATCATGAGGGATCTATATTGGATCATTTGGGCCAAATTAATTATTGTGTTTATTTCATGATAACATTATTAAAGATGTGTAATATTAATGCTTTCAATTTCTAGTTCTCCATATTTCATGATAACATTAGTAAAGAGTTGTAATATTAATACTTATCACATGAGAGATGAAGCATGTTTCATAATATGGATTTTTGGTATATAAATAAATATCCCATGGACACTTCACTAGTCACTGAGTATATTTATAAGAGCATTATTACACTATCTATCTAGATGACATTGTTAGATTTGATATTCCTTGATAAAAAATAAAAATAAAAATTATTCATTGTTTATTACATTATTTTAGTTTTATGGAGGGAAATTATATTTCCACATCATACCACATTTATCATGTAACACATAACAATGAATGAAATTTCACTAGGTATTATTGGGGTAACACCATGGTGGCTAGTTTTATAGACATTTATCTAGATTTGTCTTAGATATTTATGGATGTGGATTGGGTGTAGCCATTTTATTACATGCAAGGGCATATGCACACATTGTAGTGTTATGACTAATTGGTGGACCACTTGTTGGATTAGACCAAAAAAATGTGTGTAGTATACCATGAGTTCTACTTGCCATGGGATATAGTTTACCATGAAATATCATATAATATGAGATTGATTTAACCCAAAACATATTACCTACTGTGCATACATAACCTTTGATAGTTGGCTCATGGATGGTCGTGAGATTTGATAGATTCATGTGAGTATGTGGTTGGTGGATAGATTTCCTAGGGTAAATGATAATTTTTAGTTTGATCATGCCTTATGTCATTTTTAAATTGTGTAAGGTG
>JARHVA010003842.1:397500-400000 GCA_037957365.1 Torreya grandis
GAAAGCATTAAAAAAAGGGAACTTAAAGATGAAGCTGTTAAAAAACCATTTCTTGTTGGCATGATTGAATTATTTTAATCCTGATTAGTGTTGTAGGGAAGAACATCATATATTCCATTTTTTTATATTTTCTATATCCTATGCACTCTTAGTGGCTAATAATTTTATTGGTGTACATACCTTTAAAATATAATTAAGGATGATTTACATTTTTCTAGTTGAAAGGAAAATTATATATTTTCATGTATGAATTTTCTAATTACATTATACCAGCAAGATTTTTACTAATTATCCAACACAACTATTCCAACCACTATGCATGAAAAAATGGTTGTGTGTTCACTATCAATTGCAAAGAAAGAGGTAAGGTTACAATATTGTAATGCACTATAATTATTTTTAAATGATATACAATATTTTTATACCTAAAATTTTATTTATTTCAAATAGAAAAAATTATCTCAAACCATTGCTAAAATACAATTAGCAATCATAGGTTGTTAACATGCTGAGGTATCTACTAAAATAGAGAAGGGAGAGGAATCATCTCCACCTCCACAACTTGTAAGACGTAAATGCATGAGGAGTTCAATTGTGCCTCAAAATGTTTCCTCAACCTATCATGATATTAGTATCATTCATTCTTATATTTTATAATATCATTCCTAGAAATTACTAGTTTATGTTTTGTGTTCTTTTAATATTTTATATTTATAGTGTCACAATCTATAGTGCAAACACCTCCAATTCCACCTTTTAGAGTTAGTTATCATAGCATTCTATTCAACACCAACTAGTACGTATGTAAAATAAAATTAAGATTATGTTATTGGTATTTGTTTATTTAATATGCCATTTAATTTATTTTTCATTTGTGAATTATGATTATCTTGTCTATTTTGGAGAACTACCCAAATAAAGATAATTTTTCTTCCACCAAGTTGACCTAGAACAACAGGGAAAAGAAAATGTTTGCATTTTCCATCTTTGAGTATAAGCATTCTACATTTAGGAACTTTTTATTTTCCTATATTTTTTTGATGGTTTCCCTAGTACAATGGGAACCATAGTTTTATGGTAAATACATGTTGATGATAATTTTTTGGGAATTGATAGCGGGTAACCCAAATGCCTGATTTTAATCCACATAGAATTATACAAAGATCTCATCTAGATTTAGAAACTATAGAGACTTTAAAATAACCTTTTAGAGGTGTCTCTCTACCTGGGTGCAAAATTGTTACTTATTTTGTTGATGAAATTGCACATTTTAATCATCAACATACTTTTTATCACATTAAATACATTATTGGTAGTTAATGATAACACAATTTTTATTGATGTTGTTATCAATAACCTTGATTATTTTAGAACATGGGAATATTGACATAAAGTTTTAATTTAGGGAATAAATGTCCTTTTTATTAACCACACATAATGTGATCAATTGTTTTCATAGGAAGAAGAATCATCTCCACCTCCATAACTTGTCACACAAAAATACAAGAGTAGTTTGATTGTGCCTCAACATGTTGCCTTAGCCTCTCATGTTATCAATATAAGTCATTCTTAGATTTTATAATACCATCCCCATGAATAATCAGTTTAATTTTTTATTCTTTTTATAATCTATATTTACACCATCACAATCTATAATGGAAACACCTCTATTTAAACCTTCTAGAGTTCAATTGTTGTGACACTCTATTCAACAAGTGTTAGGTAAATAATTACAAATTCAAATTCTATTATTGGTATATGTTAAATTAATATGCAATTTAATATATATTTTCCATGTGTGAGTTGTGAGTGTCTTATTTGTTTTGTAGATACTATCCCAACAAAGAAAAAAATTCCACAACTAATGCCACCATATTGACCTAGAATTATAGGTAGAGTTAAATGTTTGAATTTTCTTAAACTAAGTACATGCACTCTAAATTTAGGAACTTTTGATTTTCCTACCTTTTCATTTAGTGGTCTCCTTAGTGCAGTAGCCACAACATTTATTCAGTAAATCAATCTTGATGATTAGTTATTACGGATTGATATGTGAACCTAAATCCTTGATTTTAATTATCATCAAGTTATATAGGGTTCTTAGCCAGATGTGGTAGCTACAATGTTACATCCTAATTTATAACTAAGCTGATTTACCTCATTATTCATGGATTATTATGGTTTATATATTAATTTTTTTACTTTTTAACTAAAATATAAGTTATATGCTAATGTGGGACAATTGGATATTATTTTCATTTCATGATTTCATTATGATGAATTGGCTAATTATGATATATATACATAATGATTATGTTACATTTAATGTTACAACATTGTTTTATGATGTATCAAGGTAGATACCTTCTTGTCATGAATTAGATGCATGAGAATTCATCCCTAAGAGCATGATAGAAGAAAAGTATCATTAGAGAGTGTGAAATTGATTGATATGTTTAAGGATGACAAAGGAACTACTAAAACCCATGCACACACCACC
>JARHVA010003842.1:415000-437500 GCA_037957365.1 Torreya grandis
AAGTGTTCATGAAAGGTCAAGTTTTTGGTTAAATAAGCTAAGTCAAATTTCAGCTTTTACTTAGCATATTTTGAAGGTATACTTCTTTTAGCCTTTTTTCCCACATAAAATTTTTGAGAAAATTCTATGTTTTAGACATTTTATCCATGGTAAAAATCCCAAAGGCTTATTTCTATCAGACATTTTATCTACTACAAAAGGTTTGAGAGCCAAATTCTTGTAGGAATTTTATTCACACAAAAAGCTTTATAAAATTGCAATGTTTTGGGAAAAATGTGAAGTCCAAATTGATTCAGCCAAAGTGTTTGGCTGAAAATATGAACACTTATTTATTCTAGACTTTTTGTCTATAGTAAAAAAAAATTTAGGTCCACTTGTTTCAAACTTTCTATTTGCAAAAAAAAAAGTTTGAAGGTTAATTTTGATTGGTGCATTTTACCCATGCAAAAAGCTCGACAGAAGTCCAATTCCTTCAACAAAAGTGTAAAGTCATTTTCTTTGTCTATTTTTTTTAAGACAAAATGTCTACAATAATTATCCCAATGAAGAAAAGAATGTTTAAGACTAAATATCTATGGAAGAATTGTTTGAGAGAGTCTAACACTTTAGGAAAATTATCTTGAACAAAATATCCAAAATAATTATCCCAATAAACAAAGTCCCAGGAGTAGAATTGCCAAAAATAAAAATAAATCCCAAAAAGATTGTGACCAGGATAAAAGTGTCAAAGACCTAGTTAATGCAAATATGAATGCCATAGATGAAATGGCTGAAGCAATTCTTTCAAAGACCAGCTACCAAAGATAGAAGTCTTGAAAGACAAAAGGCCCAAGGAAAAAAAGATCCAAAGAAATTTTCCCAAATTGTATAAGTGTCAAACATGTTCTAGTCGATTGACGGTTTATATTTGATCATGCTTAAGGATCAATAGTGTGAGTAAGAAATAAATTATGAAAGGACTTGAGATGAATGAGGAGCATCGACATGGTGTAAGGGTGGTATCCTGGTAGAGATTGACTCCAAAATGTGTAATAAATCCTATGGATTATCCAAGTGGTGTGATCTCAAATGGTATTAATGGAGATCTAATGGCTCATAATAAAAGATAATTATAAATGGATGTTGAGAACCTATGTGGCTCCCATGTAGCATGCTCATGTTCATCATGTGTACAAAAATATGGCATTTCCACATAAGAAGGTGAGTATTTCAACAAAGTTCAAGGTAAATGTGGTAGCCTATTGACCCTTTAAAAATGATTAAGTGTTCTTTGACCACTCTAAAGACAAGTAATGTTGAGGTTAGTTTGAACAAAGATATTGGTAGGCATCATGACATGGTAATGCCACATAGGCATACCCATCTTAATCAAGGACCCTATGTAAGGTAATTGGTTCAACTTTCACCATTGGTAGAAAGTTGACTTGGAAATGTTTTAAATGAGGTATGACAACCCTAAGTTTGAAACTAACAAATTTTTGCATTAAAATATATGACGGAATCAATAAAATGCTAGATGTGAAAAAGAAGAAATTACAAAAGTGAAAATATTAGAAAATATAAGCTAGAGCCAAAAGGGTAAAAGGCTTAAAATGACCTATGTCTCTTGCATTTTTGAATTGTTGCTTTTGTCCAAGTTGCTCCATGAGATAGAAATTGTAGGCTTGTAAATAAAAGGTAAGCCAATCCAAATAAGATCATTTGAATATCCATGGATCTATAGTATTCCAAGGAAATCATTATGAAAGCAAGGTTGTTCCATAGAGTGCACTAAAGGAAAGGTAACTATCTAGGAAGTTCCAATTATGCAAGCAAGTAATCAATTAACAAGACAACATATATAGATGGTTACACATGAGGACAATTTTTTTGTCTCCTCAAATGATTTTTCTCCCTCCAGATCATGGTTGAAAGCATTTTTAGGGAGTTTTGTATGATGATAAAAGGTTTATTTGGCCTCAATCATGAATTTACACCTTCCAAATCATGTTCATTGGCATTTGAAGTAATGAAATAATATGTTTGTTGCATAATATTCATCATTACCTATAGAGGTAGTTATATCCATGATTTTCATAGAAATGGATGAAGATTTCAGGCATGGCAAGGGAATATTTTATTCCTAAAAGCATCTTGGTAGATTTGAATGGGTTACTTTCCAATTTTGAAATTTGTAACCCATAATCCTAGATTAGAATGTATAAATAGAAGGTTTCTCTTCTATTTTAGGGCTGGTTGGTATTATTGGTCATTATTTTTTTGGTTTTCATCTTCCTTGGTATAGGATCTTCCACATTTTGGGATCATTTTTATGTGCATTTTATCTCTCTTGCTAAGTTCATTTCAAATTTACAATCATTAACAAGCTTTGAGAGCATGTTTATATGCCTTCCCTACCCAACATAGAGAAAAAATCATAATGTTTGTCCCCATGGAAGCATTATGAAACACTGATGTGTGTAATATTTTATTGCAAAGTTAATGAAAGTGTTTATAGCTCTCTATTAATTTCTATAGATGAATTACAGTAATATGTTTTACAAATTTTGTTGATTGGAAATCTAGCTTTATGGTCATTACTAGTTGTCAACTTAAGCATAAATATAGATTATGAACCCTTTATACATTATTTTAGGATATGTTGTTGAATAACTTATTAGGTCACCCTCAATTTAGGAATTTAATAGAAAAAATCATATCAAATAAAGGTTATAATAACTTTGATGTTTGTCATTGGTAGCTTACATCTGACTTAGAACATTTGTTCATTCCATGTGATAACCTTTCCCAGGTGGAATGAGCAACTTTAATTATGTTATGGTCAGATTTGCATCTCTTTATATTGATAATCCCCATGGATTTTAAATTGTAAAATCTCTCCATGTGAGAAAGCTACCCCATAAGTCCTCTCACTTTGATTAAAGCAGAGCTAGAAGTAGCAGGGTGTTGACCATATCCTCTATAGGTGCCTCTAAGTCATTTTATTTATTTGGTACATTCTTAATGTCAAACCCTCCTCTAGCTACAAAAACATATTATCCATTTTTTAATCTTTGTTTTCCATTTTCTTCAAGTGTGCAAGACTGAGTGAAATAGGTGTACAAATGTGAAATAACACTGAACTAGTACCATTATTGGGGACACTCCTCATCACCCATGTTGTTGGGGACTCTTTTAGAGAGTTGTAGGTATTTCATGTTATGAATTTATCTATTGTTACTATATTTATTTGAATATCTTGGTCATCAATGCCAAATCACTCCACTATGGACATGATAGGATTTTTTTTAAGGCTTGACAATTGATTTCTACCATGTTCATTGCAAGGGATTATTAAGATTGTATGTTGGAAGGTTTTTTTTTCCCTTTTGAATATTATTATGAATATTTCAGTGTCTTTGTGTTTTCTACCCCATCATTAAATTTAAAAAATTATTTTTTGAGTGTGTATCATTTTTAGTTTGTTAACTATTATATTCTAGAAGTTTGATTCTAGTGGTGACTCCAACTTTATTTTCTAATTTCAAGGAAGATCACTACCTAGTTTGAATATATTTATTAACCTTCATCTTTGAGTATTTTCTTATTTTCAAAGATGGAAGGATTGAGACCATCCTTCAAAAGTGACCTATCAAATAAAAATGTCTCTCCATTAAGTATTCCTCAAATAAGAGTGAGATAATCTCGGAATCCTTTTGAAGGGTAGAGTTCAACATCTAAGGGTTGTCAATATTTTGATAATATTGAAATATTTATTGACCCTACCATTATTGGGAACTGTAATAGTTCTCCTAGTAACTATAAAACTTATAGTCATGTGTATTACCCAACTTCTTCTCAAACAACTCAATCCCCTCCAAAGTTTGATCCACCAAGTCAACCTCATTCAACCCCTAATATCCCTTAACTATTTATTATTGAACCTCCCATAGAACTAATCATGAGGTATAAGGACCAATATGAGAATGGGTGTCTTACATTTTTGGTTCCTATATTTAGGCCTATCAATATTGATGAAATGGAAGGATATGCGAATAAATTCTCAAACGAAGTAAGGAAATGCTTTCCAAAGTTTGAAGGGAATAATATAGTGAGTGGTGATTAACACTTGAGGGATTTTCAAAATAACATTTAATATTATGAGGTTGAGTATGATAATGTGTGCATCATGCCATTTGTGCAAACACTAGAATAGGATACTCATGAATGGTTCAATTCTCTTCCTAGTAGATGAATTGATTCGTGGTAAGAAATGAGGAATGTTTTCAAAATTCAATATGGTGATTGTTCACAATTGTATGTTTTAATCTAGAGATTCTTTCAATGTGATGCCAAGTAAGTGTCCTAAATGAGCTCAAAGTGAAGATTACATCAACCTTTGGAAAATATTATGTCATGGACTCATGAGAGGTACTAGTTGTGGGACAAGTTAAGGGATTAGTTGTACAGTTGGTAGTTCATCCAAGTATGTATTTGAATATGGATGTGGTAGTTGTAGTTTCCTTGCCTAAATGGGGGATGCTACTATCATGAAAATGGATTGATATCATGGGTGGAAGTGTATGATGGAATTGCCTTAGGCCAAAATTATGTTAGAGGGTAAGATGGTCAAACTTTATAGAGAGATGAAGATGTTGCATGTCGTTTAAGATCCTAAGCATGCTCTAAATGAAGTGATGTACATAGATGCTGAATTAGGAAACTTTGTTGGGAATATTGACACTATTAAACATCTCATTGTTCTTAATTTTGAACTTGAAAAAGAAGGTGTAGTTTGGAAGATGTGTTTTGATGGGGATTGCTCTAATATTAGAAATGGAGCTAGGATTTTTTCTATGCCACCAATGGTAATTATTTCGTGTTTTATTTTTAGTTGTCCTTTGATTTTACTAATAATACTTTTGATTATGAGGCACTCTTTATTGGTTTAAGGATTGCATGTAAATATGGAATTAAAACACTAATTATAAAGACTGATTCTAAGTTAGTGGTTAAGCAGATCCATAAAGCTTATGCCACCAAAAATAAAAGGTTGAAACAATATCGAAATGTTTTTTGGGATTTTCTTGAAATTTTTTATGCATTCAATCTATGTTGTCATGATAGATGTTTCAACCAAGAAGCTAATAGACTTGGAGGGCTAATTTCTCAATTTGACATTGAAAATATGAGCCCTCATTGTGAGTATCAAGTGAACATGATTATCAGGCCTTCAGTCCTAGATAATGTTCATCAGTAGTAGGTGTTTGAAGATGATCATCAAATAAGAAGGTTTCTAAATTGTGAGGCCAAGTGCTATGATCATCTCATAGACTTGGAATTCATAGTTTAGCATTGTGATGGAAAGCAAACTTTATTTATGAAGGAAATCATTTAGTTGAATAAAAACATGCTCCATAGAGTAGTGGTAAGTTTAGAAACATATTTTGATGGAGATGATAATATCAAATCAAGAGAATCATTCATCTCAAAAGAAATTAATAAGTACCACCAAGGGGAGGGATTAGTTAAAGAATCTGAGGTATGGTGGAATCATTCATCCCATTAGGTACTCATCATGGGTTGAAAATTTAGTCCCTGAGAGAAATAAAAATAATGACATCTGCTTGTGTGTGGATTTTAGGAATTGGAACAAAGATTATTTAAAAGACAATTACCCCTTGCCCATCATAGAGAACCTACTACAAAGTTTTCCTAAATCATATATGTTTTCCACATAAGATGGTTTCTTAGGGTACAACTAGGTTATGGTGAAGAAATCCAAGAGATCCAAGACTATGTTCACTACACCTTAGGGCACACACACACACAGATATATATATATATATATATATACATACACACACACACACACATATATATACATACATATATATATATATATATATATGTATGTATATATATGTATATATATATATATATATATATATATATATATATATATATATATATATATATATATACATACACACACACACACACATATACATATATATATATATAGATATAGATATATGCACACACACATACACACACACACATACACACACACACAGATATATATATATGTGTGTGTGTGTGTGTGTGTGTGTGTGTGTGTGTGTGTGTGTGTGTGTGTGTGTGTGTGTGTGTGTGTGTCTATATATATATATATATATATGAGGATGCCTTTTAGGTTAATTAATACTGGTAAAACATTCTAGAAATCTATGGATGTTTATTTTGTGGGGATAAATTATAAGTTTATAGTTGTGTATTAGGATGACATAACTGTGTACTCCAAGACTAGAGAAGAACATTTGGAACATCTAGAAAAAGTGTTGGTCAGATGTTAGAGTTTGAAATTTCACTTAATCATAATAAGAGATAATCTAGAGTACAAAAGTATAAGTTCCTAGGGCATATAGTGTCCATGGATAGTGTCATGATTGACCCTAAGAGGGTAGAAGCCATTGACAAACTATCTATCCTGTAGTCTAAGAAAGGAGTTCAGTATTTCTTTGGATAAATTAACTTTGTAGGGAGGTTTGTGTCTAAGTTTTTAGAGATTAATCTACCTATTACTTCCATTTTTAAGATGGACCAGACAATAAAATTGGAAGAGAAGGTTGTGTAAGCATTTAATGACATCTAGGGAGCTTTAAAGTCTAATCTTGTCTTGGCCAGCCCTAATCACACAAACTCATTCCATATATTATCTTTTTCATCATACAATATTGTTGTTATTGTTATATTACAAAAGAATAAATACAATCATGAGCATCCCATAAATTTATTTATCAAATATTTGTAAGGTCTTGAATTGAATTATGTCATTATTGAAAATTAAGCTTTCACTCTCTCGAAAACTCTCAAGATGTTTATGCCTTGTATTTTGAATTCAAAGATTTTTTCTTATATCTACCATGGTAAAGGACATCTTGAATCAAGTTAAATTATCCAACAAAAGGTGTAGTTTGGTAAACAATTTACAAGAGTATGATATGTATATTTAAACCACCAAGTTAGTAAGAGGGATGGGTATTGCCAAGATTATGGTTGAGACCAATTTTTACATTATTGAGGTAAACACTACTGTATTTAATATTGTTGATTCATTGAGTCTATTAAACACATCTCCATGGTATAGAGATATTGTTTACTAATTGAAAAATCTTAGTTATCTCCATGACGTAGACAAGAATCAAAGGATAACTCTTAAGATTGTTTTTCAAAAGTACATCTTGACTGAGAATGGAATAGCATCAAAGAATCTAGATGGGGTTCTCTTAATATGCGTGTTGGAAGAATAAACTACTAATCTGATTGAAGAATTCTATAGTGGAGTATGTGGTGGCCATTTTACACCTAAAGTTATAGCTCATAAAAATATTTGAGTTGATTATTGGTGGCTATCATTATTTAAATATGTTTCTTAGAAAGTTAGAAAATGGAAAAAAGCTAGTGCTTCGTTGGGAGGATGAAACCTTCATGTTTTCCTCCCTTGAAGCCTATGATGATTGAAGGCCCATTCAGACAATGGGTAATGGATTTCATTAGAGAAATTATTGATTCATTAAGTGCTATACATATATGGATACTATTTTTAATTAACTACTTCACAAAATGGGTTGAAACAATTCCTGTAAAGAAGGCAACACACAAGGTAGTTATGTATTTTTTGTTAAATTAGATTATTTATAGATTTGGTATGTTTATCACGAATATTGTAGATAATCCATTAGTTTCAAATCTAAGAATTTTGTGGCATTATGCAAAGAGTACATGATTTAATTGACCTATGGTTCCAATTACAATGATGAAGGGAATGGGAAATAAAAATCTAGTTATAATAACTTGCTAAAAATCATTAGATAAACATTAGAATAAAATAAGAAGTCGGGTGACTAGCTAAAATTTTATTTCTACACTACTAGGATCAAGTCGTAGAGAGGTACAAGAAAAATCCCATTTGAGCTTGTTTATGGAGATCAAGAATTTTTGCCTATGAATTTGCACTTACCAACTTATTAGCTTATGAAACAACTAGAGGATGATGACTAGATCAACCACTATGAAAGGAGGGTGAACCAAGTTATTGAGCTTGATGAAATTCAAAGAGAAGATCATGAAATAAACATTAAGTTCAAAGAAGAATTGAAGAAGATATTTCATAGGAAGGTTACTCCAAAGGATTTCAAAGTAGGTGATCTAGTTCTACTTTGGGATAGTAGGCATGAGGAGAAAGGAAAGCATGGAAAATTTGATACTTTGTGGATGGGTCCCTATTCCATTGACTATCAGATTGGTGAGCATAATTTCTTCTTGAAATACTTGGATGTTGAAATACTAGATCTATTAGTCAATGGAAGACAACTGAAACACTTCCTTGATTGAGTCTATAACCTATGTGCATTAGTATATAGTGTATAGTTTTATCTTTTGATTTTTCATTTATTTCCTTACCCCCCTACTTTGGTCCTTGTTTGTATAATTTTCTTTTGTGTTTTTTTTGTGTGTTAATTTTCAAATCCTTATGATCTTGTTTTATCAAGTCTATTATCATTTTATTGATCCTTCATGGGTGTCTACTAAAATTTATACATATTGACTCCATGACCCAATGGATTGGCACATGGTCTTACATTTTGGGGTTCTTTACACACCTACAGGGGTTATGCATCCCCAAGCAATGATAGTGTTAGTTCCCAAAATTACACTGAAGTAATTGGGCCCTTATTAAGTTTAATTACCTAGGTCCTTAGCCAAAGTCTTATTTTCAAGTGTGCATGAAAGGTCAAGTTTCATGTTAAATCAGCTAATTCATGTTTCATTATTTATCATATGCTAAAGGTCTATTTCCTTCAGGCATTTTACCTACATAAAAATTCCAAGAAAATTCTATGTTTTAAACATTTTGTCTACGACAAAAAGCCCAAAAGCCTATTTTCATCAGAAATTTTGTCCATTACAAAAGGTCCAAGATAAAAATTCTTGTGATCATTTTGTTTGCATAAAAATCCTAATAAAATTGTAATGTTTCAGGGAAAATGTAAAGTCCAAATTATTTTATCCAAAGTGTTCACCAAAAAAGCTTAAGGCTTATTTGTTTTGAACTTTTTATCCATGGAAAAAAAATCCATTGGTCCATTTGTTTTAGACTTTTGGTTCATGGAAAAAAATTTGAAGCATACTTTTCTTTTAGGTATTTTGCCCATGTAAAAAGCCCAATAAAATTCCAATTCTTTCGGTAAAATTGTAAAGTCATTTTCTTTATGGAAATATTTTCAAACAAAATATCCAAAATAATTATCCCGATGAACATAAAATTTTTGAAGACCAAATACCTATGGGAGAAGTGTTTGAGAGAGTTTAACACTTCATTAAAATTGTCTCAAACAAATGTTTGAAATAATTGTCCCAATAAACAAAGGCTCAGGATCAGAAGTGTTAGGAATAAAAAAGCTTGTAAAAATTATGACTAAGAGAAAAGTGTGAAAGTCTAAGTTAATGAAAATAGGAATGCCATAGAAAACATGTCTTAAATAATTGTGTCAAAGACCAAATGTCAAACATAAAAGTGCCAAAAGACAAAAAACTAGAGGAATAATATCTCTAAAGAAATTTGCCCAAATTACATAAGTGTCAAGCATGTTCTAATTGATAAAATATCTACATTTGATTATGCTTAAGAATCAATAATGTGAGTGAGATCTAACTTGTCAAAGGATTTAGGCTGAATGAGGAGTAGCCATATAGTAGAAGGGGACTAGCCTAGCAGAGATTAACTATTTAATATGCAGGAAATCATGTGGATTGTCCAAGTGGCATGATCTTGAGGGGTCTTAATGGAGATACAATGGATCATAATAAAATATAATTTTAAATGGATGTTAAGAACTTTTGGGGATACCATATATCATGTACATAGTCATCACACATATAAAGATCTATTTTTAGCACATAAAAAGGTGGGCACTTCAACAAAGCTCAATGATGATGTGTCAGATTGTGGACCCTCTAAAGATGATAAAGTGTCTTTTGATTACTATGGAGATAAGTAATGTTGAGGTCAATTTAAACAAAAATATTGGTAAGCAGAGTGATATGTCAAAGCCACATATGCATACCCATCTTATTCAAGGACCCTGTGTAAGGTAATTGGTTGAGCTTTCACCACTGGTACTAAGTTGGCTTGGCAAATATATAAATGAGGCATGGTAAACCTAATGTTGGAAACAGTGGATTTTTGCATTAAAATATGTGAGGGAAGCCCTGCAAAGCGAGATGTGAAAAAGGTGAAATTGAAAAAGTGATAAAATGTGAAAATATAAGTTAGAACCAAAAGGGTAAAAGGTTGAAAATGACCTAAGTCTCTTGAGTTTTTTCATTATTGTGCTTGTCCAAATTCCTCCATGAGAGATAAATTATAGACTTGTAAATACAAGGTGAGCCATTCCAAAAAAGATCATTATAATATCCATAGAACCAAAATATTGCTAGGAAATCATTGCAAAAACAAGGTTATTCCATGGCATGCACTAAAGGAAAGGCAACTCTTCAGGAAGATCTAACTATGTGAGAAAGTAATCAATTAGGAAGAGAACATCTCCATATGATTACACATGAGGAAATTTTTTTTTTGGCTCCTCAAATAATTTTTTCTCTCCAACTCATGGTCAAAACAATCCTCTGGTAGTTTCATATGATTATAAATGGTATATTCAACCTCCATCATGAATTTCCACCTTCTAGCTCATGTTCACTTGCATTTACAGTTAAAAAATCAATTTTTTAGTGTAAAATATTCATCATTCCCTATTAAGGTAGTTAGAGCCATGATTTCTTACAAATGGATGAAGATTTCAAGCATGGCAGGGGAATATTTTCTAGCTAGAAGCTTCTTGGTAGATTTTAAGTGGTTGCTTTTTAATTTTGAAATTTGTGACCCATAGTCCCAGATTAGAATGTACAAATAGAAGGCTTCTCTTCTATTTCAAGTTTGGCTTCTATTATTGGTCATTATCTTTTTATCTTCCTTAGTATAGGATCTTCCACATTTTGAGATGATTATTGTGTGCATTTTGTGTCTTTCACTAAGGTGGTTGCAGTTGTATAACAATTGTAAATTAGAATTGCACCCTTGTGAAGGTAGTTTTAGGCCTTCACAATCTACTAAAACATGGAAATAATCCTAGGCTATGGGTGGCCTAATCAATAGATTGAGTCACTAGAATGTAAGGGCTAGCTACCTTTAATGTATCAATTAGGATCTCTACTCTATGCTACAAAATATTAGGGAAAAAGGGGAGAAGGAAAAATTTTAAAAAATAAAAGAAAATCCTATCTAATGATGGTGATACACCTAAAATTTTATTGATCCACACAATTTAAGCTTTTAAAAAACATTGATCAAATAATAAACAAACTAATTTTTTAACCCCAATTGACCCCTATGCATTATTATTTCATGAAAATGTTCTATCTTGTGATCAAAGCCTAAGGATAATGATGGAATTTTCCTAATTCAAGGCACTAACTAATGACTTATATCCACTATAACTTTAGCCAAAATATTTTAAGCATAGAACATAACCTGCAAATCTGATCAGCTAGTAACTAAGTAAGAATCAGGACTTGAAAAGAAAGAAAATTCTATCACATATACAGATCACTAACCTAAATACACTATACCAACACCTTGGAGTCTAAAAAATTACCTTCTATTAATCTGAAAAGGTTACATAGCTCAAATTTTTGGTAGAGTATGGTCTTTCCAAAATGAGGATACAATTCAAGGCTTAAAATTCAACTTATATAGAAAAAGTACACAACATCAGAGAAATCGGTGCTAAAAATAAAAGAGGAAATCAACTCAATCCAACTTTTGCTATCACAACCTTCAAATAAAATCTATTTTTGTCTTATGCCTAACATGAAAAGCTCTTTGGCATTGAAAATGATGGAAAGCACAAGTTTGAGTCAAAACATCCATCATCCATGATGCTACGCCAATATCCAAATATAGAACTCCACTTGAACTATTAAAAATGTTAAAATCTTTCAATAAGATAAACAAGAGTGTATGCATGAAATTCTATGTTGGCATAGAATAGATGAGGTGGACTAAAGTTTGACAAGTCAAACTCTTGCATGGAATGGTATGCCAATAACCAAAGAAAAAAAAATCCTCTTGATTGAACTTGGAGCTAAGCTAGATCATTACATGCATGAGATGACTTAGAGATAAGCATGACTTCAACAAATAGTTAACTAAATCTTTGACCAATCAACTATAAATATCCTTTACTTGCATGGAAAAGGATCTTGATGAATGAGAGGTCCATGAAAACTTCAAGAGAACAATAAATACATGGCATAGAAACTCAAATTAAACTCCTTTTTAGCTTTTTCTAGTGCCAAACCCAACTAAGCCCTTTCTAATAATTAGGTCAACTAGACTAGTTAAGCCAAAAGGTCCACTTTCCAAACATGGACACCATGAAACCTACAACAAAAGCCATGAAATCTCGAGACTATAATCTATATAGGGAGTGACTATAGGATGATATCTAGGTTGGCTATAGGTGTCATTTTTTTTAGCTGTTTATGCTTGGTTCACTTAGGTTTGAGGCCATTTCCCTTATCCACTTTCTTGCAAACATTTTCCTTTGGCTTGTCTTTCAGACCTTTCTTTGGCATTTCTACAATAAAATTTCTACTAGAACTGGTCTTTGGGACTTTTATCTTAGACAATTTGTTTGGGCTTTTGTCTTGGACTTTTCCCTTGGCATGTATTCCTTCAAGAATTTGTTCTCATTTTTTTCCTTCTGGATTAATGCCTATAGCTTTATACCTTGTTTATTTCCATTTGACAAAAAGTCTGAAGGAAATATATCTTTAGGCTTTTTTATTTGTCATTTTTCCATTGATAAATTATCCACAGGAATTTTATCTTCATCCTTTTCAATTTGTCCATTCACTTTGAACAATTCCATGGGTAAATATTCCAAAACAATTATTTCAGATAATTTATCCAAAATAATTCTTTCATACTTTTTATCCATCTCTTTACCTTCAAAAAAATTGTTCATGGCCTTTTCCTTCTTCTACCTTTCCTTCATCTTTTTTGATTGGTCCATTTCCTTTAGATAAAAATTTTGAAGGAATTGTATTTTTGAACTTCTATCTTTCTTTATTTTATTCAAAGAGAAAGTTTAAAGGGAATCTTGTCCTTGAAACCCTTTCAAATTGCCCTTCAAAAAATTTGTATTTGTCCACTTGCCCTTTGTAAAATTGTCAAGCCAATTTGTATGAAGGACATGTACCCTTTAGATTTTTATGCATTCATTTGGAGTTTGATAATGTACTTTCCTAAAGTGAAAGTGCCTTTCAGGTTTTCTAAAACTGAACCTCTCAACCTTTTTTCAAGTGTCATCTCCAACTTTTTAGAAATGACTTTCCTGAGGGGAAATTATCTTTCAAAAAAATGTTAGACCCTTCTCAAAATTGTCCCTTTGGGAAAGTTGTAATGATCCCTTTGGGAAAATTAAATGGACCTTTGTCCAAAAGTGACCCTTCAAAACTTTTGTGAATGACCCTTTGGGAACTTTTGAAGAGCCTTTTAAGAATTTTGGAAATCTCTTTCCCAAAGGGAAAGTGCCCTTCAGTTCTTTTGGAATCAACCCTTCAAAAAAGTTGTAATAGTCTTATTTATCTTTGAGAATGCATTTTTTATAAAGTGAAGATACCCTTTGGCTTTTATATAAATGATCATTCAAAATTTTTGTAATGATTCACTAACCCTTCAAAATTATTGAAAGTGTCCTTTCATAAATAAGAGAATGGTCTTTCAATAAATTTGACATGCCCTTCAAATTTCCAAAGTGTCCCTTTGGATTTTTCCAAAGTACCCTTTAGCTAATGAAAACTGCCCTTTAGGAAAATGAAAGTGTCCTTTAGGAAACTATGTGACAATCCTTTATAAAATATATTTTGAATAAAAAGTATAAAACAATTTTTATACTTAGACAAGACCTAGAGTCTTCCTTATATGAAATCCTAAAGTATTTCTTGTGCTTGTGGAAACCTAAAGTATTTTGACTCTTTTTTTATAACTTCTATGAGAAAAATTAAATTGGAAATGACATGAAAATATTCAAATGATAAGAGTGGAAATTTGACCTGCAAGGTCAAAATTGTCATGATTTTGGTGACTCAACTAGGAAGCATGCCTATTAGGCTTTATAACCAGACCATATATGTGACATTTGAACTCATAAAATGATGGAAAACCTAGTCCATGACTATAATTACAACCTTTGATTTGAAATAAAACAAAATTTATCCTCAAAAATAAGAATTAAAACAAAAAAATCATGGAAACCTAAATAAGGAAAGTAAATGTACAAACAAGCACTTATTTGAGATAAAATAGAATTAAACTAACATGCTTGAACAACACTTGGAGGAAAGTAAGACAAACTATGTACAAGGAGCTTTGCTCTTCAATAGAAATGTTTTAGATGTATCCCATTTACGGGGATTGGAAGATCATCACCATCTATCTTGCAAGTGAGAAGGCATTATGGGACATGTAGCTAGAGATTATGTATACACCACTCCAAAGGGAATCAAACTTTATGTGCCTTCCTAGTTTAGCTCTATCCTCATCCCACTTGAGGACCAATATTCTTCTTTAAAACTTTATGAAGAAGCTTGATTTTCAATATCTATGGCTAGCATAGACTAATTTCTTGTCTCTTCCAACTCTATAAGCTCAACATACCTGATCTCCATAAGCTTATTATCATATAATTCTAGATGATGCATTAATTTCAAAACAACAAATTCAAGAGAAATGGGTAACCTTTCTTCCTTACCATATACCTAATTATATGGAGAGTTGGCTATTGATTTTTTATAGGTGATCCTATCAAGCCATAGATTTGACATTGACTTGAGATGCCATGACCTTTGATTGTCTTCAATAGTCCTTCCTATGATCTTCAATAGGTTCTTATTTGTAGAATCAGTAAGGCCATTGTCTTGTGGGTAATAGTTTGATGAAGTACTAAGATAAATTCCTTGTTGGACAACCCATTGCCTGATCCTAATTCCCAAAAAATCCATTACATTATCAAAAATAATAGTTGAAGGAAATCCAAATCTAGTAAGTAAACCTTCATAGAAATATAGAACACTTGTGTAGTTTGCTTCCTTTAATGCCACTAATTTTATCCAACATGTGAAGTAATCTATAGTAGTTAGAATCCATTTATATCATAAACTTGAAGGAGGATCTATGAGACCAATGAATTCCAATCCCCATTGGATAAAGGGTTGATCCACCATAATTGGTTGAAGAGGTAAAGCTACAAGTTTCACTTTTCCTACAAACATAGCACATTATTTACACATCCTAACCCATGCATGGAAATCACCAAATATGGTAGGCTAATAGTACCCACCTCTCATGATCAAAGGGTTTTAGTTACTATAGAAAATTTTCCTCCACCATGTCCATCATGGAAATTTTCAAGTAATCCTTGATTTTGTCTTGGATCTATACATCTTAACAACATGCCATTGATATATTTTTTGAAAAAAACACCATCAGTAAGCAAACCTAGAATTGATTTCAACCTAAAATATATTATTTTTGAGGCACTTAGATGAGAGGGATAAATACCATTTGGAGGTATCTTAACAAGTCATGAAACTAGATAGAAGGTGAGGTATGACTAGATACAACATCTTCATTATTTGACACCAAAACAATCTCATTACTCTCTTGTAAGTCTTGAGATATATGATCACAAAGTTATTTACCTCTAATCAGCTTTGTGACCTTAATTTCCACATCATACTCTATTACCTTGGTTATCCAATCAGCTCTCTGCTCATTTAAATCTTTGTTCAAAAGGAACTCCTTGATGCTTGGATGGGGAACCATAAGGTGTATCTTATTGTTAGACAAAAAGTATCTAAACTTTTTAAGAGACCTTATAACTAAAAGTACATGTTTTTTAACAAAATAATAGCTTGTTTCATATTGTTCCAAGATTTTAATAAGAAAATATATTGGCTGCTCCAAAGCCTTATGATTTTGTTGCATAAGAATGCCTAAAATGATGTCGATGTTAACATAAGTATACAAAATGAAATATTTTGCAAAATATAGATTTATTAGTGTAGGAACACTAGATATGGTCTTCTTAACATATTCAAAAATCTTAATTATTTATTTGGACCAGATGAAGCTCTGATTATTCTTTAGCATGGTTGTAAGTGGCTTAGCTAAAATGGAAAAATCTGAGATATATCTTCTTATGAAGTTGATTTTCCCAAAGAAGATTTTCATATAATTTTTATTCTTAGGAAATGATAATGAAATAATAGAGTCTATCCTTTTATAATTTATGCTTAAACCATGATTTGAAACAACATGTCCAAGAATCTTACCTTCATGAAATGGGAAGACACACTTTTTAGCATTTGGAGATACCCTAAATTGCCTACACTTTTCAAACACTTGAGATGAACCATGTGATCACCTACATTCTTTAAAAACACTATTATATCATCCAAATAAACATGCAAAAACTTTATAATAAGGCCTCTTTGTATATGAAAATGTCCCCCACATGGTTGTGAAGGATATCTTAAATTGGTCCTCTTCCTTGACTAAAATATGATTGTAGCCACTATATCCATCCAACACAGAAATTCATTCTAAACCTACAACCAATTATAAAATTTGTTCCATTAATGGCAATGGATAGTGATCATTAAGTGAAGCCATGTTCAAATCATGAAATTCAATACACAATATAATCTCATCATTCTTCTTCCATATCAAAACAAGATTTACCACCAAATTTTAATGATTGATTGGAAACATAATAGCTGACTCTATGAGCTTGTGAATCTCAGCTCCCATCAAAGGCTCAAGCTTAAGAGTGATGTGCCTTTGTCTTTATCTCACTGGTCTAGTTTCAACATCTAACTCAATGGTGTATTGATCTAGACTTGGATCAAATCCCTTGAGATAACTATATTTCCATGAAAATATATTATAAAAAATTGTGTGTAACTCAATGAAATCTTCTTTTTGTGAAGAAGTGCATACCTTACCTAGCCTCAATTTTTTACCAGTTGCAATCTCTACATTATCATAGTGCTCTTTCTTTGTTGACAAGGATGACTTCTCCTTAATTAACTCATCATCACCACTAAAAATGTTATCAAGTGTGACCAATCCCTTGGATAAATTATTTGGTTTTAGTTACACAATCTAATCACCATACTGATGGAAGTGCTTTGATTGGTTTTCTGAAGAAAACTCAACCTCCTCTTGCAAGAATCTCATAATCTGATTGTCATCTTCTAACACTTGACAATTCTATTGATTATCTAAAACAAAAGGCCTTACAACCACCTTTATATGTGACTAATTTTTCTCACTTTTTATATCTACTGGGGTACTAAATTGTGATCCAATGGTATCCAACCTTTTAGTATTACCTGAATGTTAAAAGCTTGAAAATATTCAAGTCCCATATTCTATGATTATAAGATTTAAGCAAAAAAAAATTTACATACATTTAAACCCCTTAATTGGTGAACTATAAGTTCACTATCACCAAACACCTTCAAGGTGTTAACTTTCATCTTCCTAGCCCATTGCAAACTATGAACTAGTACTTCATACTCAACAACATTGTTTGAATAATCAAACTAAAATTTTAATAGAAAATATATACCTTTTATTTGTTAGAGAAATGAAAATTATTCTAACTCTGGCACCATGTTTATTCCTTAATCCATCAAAGTATAATAGCTAGAAACCTTCACTAGATTCATCATCCTTGACCATGGTTAGAATTTTTACCTCATTCTTATGAAGGAAATACACACCATGTCCTTCTTTAATCAGCTTATAAGGATAATTCTCATGCAAAATGGAAGCCCACTCATCAAGAAACAAATATGTAACTCAATCCAAAGGTGGTCCATGTTCTATTTCTCTATTTTTTTTATCACATCATCTGAAATGATATAGTTAGTGTTCACAACACTTGGCATATATGGCTCCATATGGAAATGTGAAATAGGTTTTGAATGAATTGTTACCATGGTACCATATCTAGCTCTAAATAACAAATAAGTATAATTGGCTAATAATTATCCCCTGATCATTGAGGTGAAGTACCTTGAAAGGAACATAGAAAAGTAAGGAGGCAAGTCTATTACAACAACATCATGTTGAATAGTAACATTGGGATAGGCATGTAATGTCAATTTCAAATATTAGATGATGCCTAAAATATTTTTTGGTGACCTATATAATTTTTATACCCCCTTATTATTTGGCTTATAAACAAATTCTAGCTTGTTTGTAATCTATTTAGGAATGATTGTACTACTAGCTCCAATATCTACCATACAATTATGAACCATGGTATCTCCTATTATAAAAAAAAGTTTAAAGGAGGAGTTTTGTTTGATTTTGCCTTATTTATATCCAAATTTTCCATCTTATTTACATTTTGAACCTGCTACTTAGATAGATGATTCAAATTAGTTAAGACAACACCATCTTTCTTAATGGATTTCATAGACACTTTAAGAGTTGAAATCTCTTAGATGAACATAGCCTTTTAACATAGAAAGGAAAGAGAATCCCAAATGATAATTTATATGCTATACTTCTTCATCTAATCTATTATACTGAATTTAGATCCACTAACCTTTGGTTGTACTTTTTGAAGAACTAGTTGCTCACAAACTAGAGATATTCGATGAATTTTACTAACCTTTATATTATAAATTTTTAGAGTTTTAGGGGTAGTAGGTTCTTCTTTTTTACTCTTATAAATAACATTAGGAATACTTGAAGCATTTTTTACCTCCTATATCTCATCAATGGCTCTTATTTTAGTTCTAATTACAACTACAACTTGACCACTTGTACTATTAGTCTCAACACCCTAAGTAAAAATAACATGATCATGTATTTGCCAATTTACAATAATGGCATCAGGATGCCATTGAACTTGTTTAGTCTCTCCTTGTGATTCCAAACTTGTATCTTGGTACTAACCTCCTTGAAAATAAAACTCTTCTTACGTCATTTACAACATAGTGATGTTTTGTGATACCAAGGCTTGGTTTTGAGCATCATTGAGATTTGATCACTACCAACTTGAATCCTACATCATGTTATTTTGAGATGGGGTGGGAACAATGGAATTTAAAGTGGAAAGAGCATTAGAATCAAGGGAAACATATGGTGTAGCTATAGTTATGCATCCTTGTGTTTGGTAAGGTGGTTTATTCTCTATAAAACCTTGATAAGGAGGCCTTTGATCTTTGAAGGGATGATAGGTGTTCTTATTTTGTTATTGAGAGGACCTATTAGATTGATATTGATATCTCATGAGTTTCTCTATTTTATTTCAAAAATATTGTAACAAGATTTTTAACACTCCTATCTCACTAGCTTGACTAGTAAGGTTAGTAATTTGAGCTTGAGATGATAAAATAGGAGCTAAGGATGGGATTTGATTACTTGAAGGGATAGTATAGAACTTATTTATGGAAATATCACCATGGGTTTATGAGATCTAGGAATAAAGGGTTTGGTGTCCACTCTAGAAATTGACCTATGGGAGACAACATTGATGAAAGAGCTTGGATTGCATCTCTCCACTTCTTGAGATTTATCCTACATCTCCATTTCATTCAAATCTTTGGAGGGTAAGTGATTACAGAGTAATAATACCACTCCTAGACTAAATGTGACTAAAGGGAGAGTTAGTCAACCCTTTATATATATTTCATAAAGAGCCTATGACATTCTAGGAAGACCAAACCTAAAATTTGCATGTTGTGAAAACCAGTCTTGAGGAGGACACAATCAATTTTAGTAGGGTTAGAAGCACTAATGTAGGCAATCACCATCATGACCATTGGAATCACTGAGAAATTTTGATATATGCCTATGTTAGAAGGAGCCTACAGAGCTATTTGAGTTATTCATCCTTGATCCATTCAATCAAATAAGAACTTATTTTAATATAGGCATGTCATGTTATTAAATAGGGTTCATTTAATTTGTCACTGAAGGTAATTTTTGCATTGTATAGAAAGTAAATATATTATAATCAAGGTGAAACAGTTTATAGGATCATATATGTCTTAAATAAAAGATACCACTAAAAAGATGCATAAGAAGATAATTTATTCTATATTTTTAACCAAATTTTTCTTCTAAATTCCTTACTCTTCTGAGTGATTCAATCTCAAAATTCATGGGGACTCTCTATTTTTATTATAGAAGAGCATGTGTTAACTTTCAATATATGAACATGAAATTAATTATCATCATTTGAAGGGGATTAGCAAAGAACAATCATATATTTAGGCCCTTGCTTGTCTAAATCATTAAATTCCTTAATTATCAACATGTAAAACCAAAGGCTTTAGTATCCTAGATATCAAAAAATAATGTTAAAATTATTAATTACTAAAATTTGGTGGTCGTATGTCTATGTTATTTTCATAAAATGCATTAACATTTTCTGGGTAGACATATCAGATGCCAGGTGATATTTTGTGTGGATAATAAAAATTGTAAATAAAGTCACAAAAATAAATAAATATATATGACACAATATATAAATAAATAACTATAATTAGCATATTTATTAAAAGAAGAATCCTTGTTGAATGTTATCCTTACATTTCCCATATAACAACCTAATACATCCCTTGAATAATGTAACAAAGCTAAAAAACTTAAATATAAATAAATTATAGAGTCATAAGTACACCATCTATTATAAATCACACTATCCTATTTTATAGATGAATGGCTAGTTAAAGATAATCATGAAAGGAATACCATTGAAAATGGAAAAAAGATAATTAAAAAAATTGAAAAAAAAAGAAGAAATCATTTTACCACTCCCTAAATTTATAAATGTTAATTTATATTAAAATTATTAAAGGTAAGGTTTAAGATTTTCATCCCATTATCTCCTTATAAGTTTACATACACTTCATTTTAGATTTATGGGAAGTGGATAAGGAGGATTGGATGCTGTGAAAGAAAGAAAAATATCTTGAGAAGGCACCTAACCTAACTAATATGACCCCATGTTATCATAAATGAGAGAGTAAAGGAGGATCCTTGGTGGATTTGATTTAGAATAAGGAAGTGGATGGTTTTGTATAGGTGTGGCACACTTTTCCTAACTTTTTTGGTGATGCTTGTCAGATGATCATTGGTTATAACAACCTCATTGGATTAGACAAAGAAGCACACTAATTTTTTCAATTAAATATATATACCAAATATAAATTACACCACAATAATATATAGAGACCATAGGAAATATATAGGGTGGTAATAAAAATAAACTTAATACATCACATAATACTGATCTCTAATATCATCAAACTACACCTCATAATATAAATATATAAAGCAACCATATTAACTCAACCATAGTGATACGAGTTTACATCAACTACTCTCATAGTATAATAATAAGTAAATACAATACATCATGACAAAATTCAATGATAAGTACAATAAAATACAATGTATATATAAGATACATGGTTCCCTAATTGCATAGTTCCCAAAGTCAAGTATCTATGGCAATCTCAAGTTTCATTTTGATAAGTAGTACTATTATGAGGAGGAAAAGCATCATCTGAGTGATTTTTGACACCAACCACTGACCAACAATCCTCCATACTAATTTCATTGTAAAATGGCCCTACCTTCATGGATTAATAAATAGTTATGGCATAGGAATCCAAGGAGATACGTAAGTAATCGTGTGATGTATGATTCTAAACTAAATATGTTGTGTATCATAGAAATCTATTCTATTCTAAGATATCACACAAAGAATCACACTCATGAAATGATAATGTCTAACTAGACATACTTTGGCCTAAAGTATTATAAATAATAATTATATAGATCAATCAAATTATTACACACCACTTGATCAGATTGCCTTTATCTATCATTGTGATACTAACAAACAAGTAAAGTCCATCTCACTCCTTACTCTATATTAGCAATACAGATTGGTCAAATACAATTCAACCACAAGATTCATTAAATATACATTTTACTTAGCAAATACATCATATAATATGTTATACATAGAAGTAATTAGAGCATTCATTTATTCCGTCAAATGTGTGAATGAATCTTACATTAATTTCTATCCTATAATAGAATCGATGACCATAATCTATACCACCTATGTGAAGTATACATAATTATTGGTTTTTACTACTAAAATTTATTTATAAACACACTACACCAATGATAATCCATATTACCATAGTATAGTATTCAAAGACATAACCACTAGTTTTACTAAAAATAGTCATTTAAAGTAGTCTTAAAATCATAAAAATATAAGCAACTATATAAATAACTATATATAAATTAGTAAATCATGGTTCCCATAGAACATAATAACATATTGA
>JARHVA010003842.1:460000-475000 GCA_037957365.1 Torreya grandis
AAACAACAATGTCTTTCTAGTTTTTTTAAATCTATTTTTTTGGTGATATAGCTTGACCGCATATGGAAGGTCTACAAATATATATATATATATATATATATATATATATATATATATATATATATATATAAACCATAATTATTTAATTTTGACTAACTATAACTCAATAAAAAAGGGTTATCATGGGAGTTGAGATAACCATAGAAACCACTATTGTTGTTAAGTACTACCTACATAGTAAATAATAAAATAAGGGCATCATATTGGCATGTAGATCTGCCTCCTAATTTTTTGTATGTAAATGTGATTGTGGAACTATATTCTCTTTGTCCTATTACAAACCTTTGTAGAAGTAATGAAAGTGTAATTTTTACCCTTTTTAATACTTTAGAAAAACAATTATATGTAGTCTAGTGTAAGGTTTAGTTCATTTTTATCTTTAACAATAATGTATGTGTTTACATAGAAGCTATTTTCATGTCAAATATAATTTATTAGGTTTCTATATATAGTGATAATTTTTATTTTGAATTATTATCCTAGTGGCACACATAAGCCGAAAATAAAAAACATAAGGACCATTTTTACAATGGTCACAAGTTGATAATGACTAAAATAGATATTTAAACATGAAAATACAATTTCAATGAGAATAGGAGACTAACATTCATGCTAGTATATAACACTCAATACAAGTGTAAATATACTCAAAATATAAAATAGATAAAATAAATAACAAGGATCCTTACCATAGGGTGGAAATAATACAACATATAAATGAGGAAGTATAAATAATAAACATCATTGAAATCAATAGACATGAATTGTAATGGGCCTATGTGATACCGAGCCATTAAGTAACCAATATTCAATCAAAGGCCTATTCATGCAAAACTAAATAGTAAGACAATACGCAATATATCTTGTACCAAATATGGGCATATAAAGATATAATTAAATATATCACTTCAATAATCTTGCATAATTTTTTCCAACTAAGCATGTACTATGTGTGTATTTAAAATATAAAATACCTTCAATACTTTTTAAAAAATATGGAAAACAAATATAAATTACTTGACTAATCTCATTTTTTATATCAAAAAGGAATGGTATAGTCAAACTAATTTTTCAAAATTAAAATATATGGAGACATTTAGAAAAGGGAAAATAAAATCAGTACAAACCTAAATGTGCACACAAATTTACCAACATATATAACTCCAAAATTGCATTAGATGTATGAAATCCATGGAAAAATAAAATTATACCATAAGTTATTTTATGGCATCTATAATGCACATGGTTTCTTTTGAAATTGATTAAAAATACACAATTGATGGACCCCACAAAAAATTATTTTAAAATAAATTTGGGTATTAAACTAAAATAAAAATTTCTAGAATTTTTTGGGAATGCATTTTTATATAAATTTTTGTCATCAACTCTATATGCAAATAAATAATGGTGATAATAGGGGATTAGAAAACATATACATTGATATCCCTTCAAAACCATCTATCAATAATAAAAAAACAAACATACACATTGATATCCATAATGTTCTTAGAAATTATTAATTTCAACAATAGATTGAGAAACTTACCATCATTAGTATAGGTACTCATTAAATTCATGTAAAAAAAGGAAAACAAACAAATCATACTTATTAAGGAATGAAAACTAGGTCATAAATTTATCGATTTCAAAAATAGAATTATAAATTTACCTTCATCAATTGAAATATTCATATAGTTCATGTAAAATATATAGGAAATAACAAATAAACCAAACATTATACAACATAAAAACAATGCCCCGAGACCATTAATGGAAAATAATAGACTTTGATATTGGCATTTACCATGGATGCTTAATAGTTAAAATTCTAAACTATTTTATTGGCCCATGCCCATGCATATATATGATTATTTTTTAATATACATTGCCATATTGATACCAAAACAATAATCTAATGTACAGGTTCCTTTCTAGTATATACTTCCGTATTAACACTACTAAATAAAGTCTTATTAACTATGCTTCTAGGTAAAGGACAAAAGATTATATTGACATCCAATCTATGGATGAAAGCATGGTTAATTAATGGATCCATTGGAGAGAGTTGACATTGTCTACCACTTAAAGTTTAATCCACCTTACTTGCCTATGTATATTTTTGTTGCCTTCAACAAATATTGTGGTCCCCCATAGAATATTAACAACCCAACACATGTTTCAATTCATCCTATTACATAGTGAAATGATCATCAATTTTCTATCAAAATGGCATGGGATCTAAACTTACATAATGCACAACGAATGACTAATAATAAAGCAACAATAGATATTGGCAATGTTGACTATCAGGGGTTGAACTTCACTAAATTTTCAAGAGTGCCCTCTCTATCTAACCAGTATATCAACCCTTCATTCTCTTTTGACTGCTATGATAGAATAAAAGAAAATATATATGTGTTAATCTATGAATATCACAGGAATCAAAAATCAATGTCATTCCTCTTTCCATTCATTTGTAAAAATGTTAGTGTTTTTTTAATAAACATATAAAAATATTAATTTTTTTGATATATATATCCCTTTCAGCATTTCTTGCACCATGGAATCAATTGTTAGTTATAGTAATAATATGTATATAGCTATGTATGCATAATATTTTTATATATCAAATTATATATTTTTTCCTACAAAAGATAATTGTAATTATATTTTTCACAGTAAATAAGAAAATGGATTTTTTTATAATAAAATTTTAAAATAAAAATAAATAATTTTTACATAAATTCAAAATACATATTTTTATTTTATTAATTAATTATATATGAATATATATTTTTTAATATTTAATTGGTTCATATTATATATATATATATAGTTAAGAGTATTTTTCTCTTCCCTCGTGGGATCATAATGAATATTTTTCAATTTTCCCTAACGTCATACGATGACAATATTCCTGTAGAACATGGTTACAATATGAAAACATATTTTTTTAATCTCATTGTAATGTTCTCGATGTGACCTCGTATTTGGTAATCAACATTTGTTGTTTGGCAGATATTTCATAAAAAGAGAACAAGGGTAATACAACTAGAAGTGAAAGGTAAGGAGAATCAAACCCTATATGTTTTTTGCAACAACAATGGTGGGAATTCTGAGAGTAGACTGACTCACCTTGGAAATGATAAGGTGAGTAGTGGTTTTGATAGAATCAACAAGAATAGGTGTTGTGATGGCACAACAACCAGGTAAGCGTTGCAGGAGCGTTTGGTTTGGACTATCAGGATGATAGTGGATTTTGACATATTCACTGGTCACGGTCCTTTAACTTTTTCTATTTTTATTTTTTTAGCTTTTATTTCTCTTTTGATTTCAAATTTAAAATATCCTACCTCCTATATACATTGAATTTTTAAAATTCCCCCAGCCCTGAAAAAATACTATTTATTTTTGTTTTCTGGTCTTTTAATTCAGAAACCAAAAAAAAATCATATTAACCCACCTTTGATTTTTCCCCAATATAATTTTAAATTCCTTTGGGGAAAAAACAAAAAAAATCATATTGACATGCACAAGTGGCCAAAGAAGGTCAACAGGTCTGAAGAGTACAATCAGTAATTTATATTAGAAGAGTGTAGAGTAAGAAGAACCCTACTTAATGAAAAGTGATTAAACACAAATAAATCCATAACTAGAGTGGGTAAACCTAAAATGGTTAAAACACCAATGCATACGATCAATTTAAAATGATAAATAGTCTTGTGAGGGAATGAAACTTAATGAAACAAGGGGTTAATGAAGATCAAAGCTGGAAACCAGCAATATCACACATTTGTAGCGAGGATCAGTTTAGAAGGATTAACAATGTCATCATCCAATACAACAAGAGGACCAATGCAGGATATGGTGATGTCTATCAAGGAATGTCCACGGCTAAGCACCAATGCAGGATATGGGGATGTCTATCAAGAAATGTCCACGGCTAAGCAAGGTACTCCCTCTAGAAACTTTCTTAACCACCAAGGCCATATAAACTTTGAAGATACAGAAAAATCTAGTAATGTACACTCACCCCCATGAGTCAAGCTGTAAGCACCGTTTGTAGGGAAACTAGAAGGACATCAACTTCAAAACAAACCAAATGCAATGCACCTAGAAGGGGGCACTCCAGTAGTCCAAGGCTATCACACACTTGTATCAAGGATTAGGCTAGAAAGATTAACAATATCATCATCCACTACTACAAGAGGACCAATGAAAGATACGGTGATGTCTCTCAAAGGAATGTCCAAGGCTAAGAGGGTAAGGGTGTAAAACCTCTAAACGAAGCAATATTATCATCATCCTCCTTCCTTTAAATTTTTAAAACTCCCCCCATACTGAAGAAATACTATTTATTTTTAATTTTTGGTCTTTTATTTCAATTTTGTGGCCATTTTTGTTTTCTGCCAATTTTTTTTAATGATTTCCTTAGAATCCACTATTGATGAGAACCTCCATCTTATGCATGATGAAAAATGGCATTGCAATCAACTAATAAGCCCCGAACGTGGCAAGCGCGCAGGGGCTTCAGGGGATAAAAGAAGTGCAAACAAAACTTTCCAGCACCCACTTCAAGCCTCAACAATTTCACTGCTCTTTTCGTATGTCGTGTGGAGAATGCACCTCCTCCCATGTTAAATTTTAGAGGTAGACTGCTAGATTTCAAAAATAATATTTTCATGCTTTTGGTCTCAGCTTAGCATCGCCAACCTCTCAAGCATCGCTCGACTCCCTAGCCTGGGATTTTTTTGGGATCAAATTTTACGGCAATTTTATCTATCCGGGGCTTTCTTGGAAGAAGCCCTGTATTTGGGTAGTTAAACAGTAGATTTGGACCACTATTTTTTTGGTGGTGCTCGATATGCATTGTTGGAGACTAAGACTACATTCTTAAATATCTTTTCTTTTAGCAGAGTGAAGGAATGGTGTTTGTGCTATTAACAGGCCTGTCTTTGTTATGTTGAGACAATTCAATGATATCAATGTTGGTGAAATATTTAGAAATGAAAAATGGTGTAATAAGCTCGAATAAATGTTGTGTTGGTTATCATGTCATTTAGTTTTATGACTATATATATTTTGATATATTTTGAAATGCTTTGTTGTTGTTGTAAAACATTGTGTGTGTGTGTTTTTTTAAGGAAAAAACTTAATGATCAATGGTTTATATTCGACTTCATTTAAGTTAAAGAATTATTATTTGTTATAAATGAATATGTGTAAAATTTTAAATCAACATGATAAAATTATAAGATTCGATGCTCATGAAAACAAACTTTTGAGCCAATATGAACATGAATACATTACAAGGGTCCTCTCCATGTGGATATAATGCATATCCAAGAGAATGAATGTTTTAATCATAAAGATAAATTCAATTCTCCAGTGGTCCAGATAAATTATGCAATTCATTTCAATTTCCAATGGAATATTTATCATATTGCAGACTCCATGACCCCACCACTGAAATTTAGGCTCGTGTCTCATTTTGGATCAAAAAAATATTAAAATATTTTATGTATAATGATTAAAAAATTTATCACATTTAGTATTTATAAAGGATAATATGATTGATTTCTATATTGTGCAGTTATGAATGGATTCATGTGAAAAATTGGGATAAATTCATAAATTAATAAGTCTACACCTAAAATAAAAGTGGACTATATAAACATATTAATATGTAACCATAAACCAATTTCAAGATGCCACATGTAATATCTAAAGTTTGTCATTAGTAAATTGATCTTTGTGATTTTTTGTACTTTATTGGCCTAGGATTACGAGGTGCGTCACGTGATTTGGCCATAGGAATTTTGGCTTCTGTTTGACTCCACACACTTTTTGACTATGTGAAAATTGACCACAAGAATACCTTTTCTTTTTTTTTAAACTGAACTTTATTTTAATCATGTTATATTTTTTAAAGGGATGCATTAATAAAGTAACATGTCTATACATTGATTGAGGAGAAATGACTAAATGTAGGGTTCTTTGAATTGAATTTTATGTGAGAAATGAGCCACTTCCACATGGAAAATTTGCATTTAATTAGTGAAAATAAAGACAAACCTCAACAAAGCCACCGAGAACTCCATGCACTCCATGCATTACATTACTCTATGGTTATTGGGCAATCGATGCTTGGATTATTTTTACCATAATTTTATTAGAGTCTTGTTATGTGATTTCCATAATTATGGCTTATTTAGTTTTCACATATAAGTGGACTAAATGTGGGCAGGTGAAGGATATGAAATGAAATGAAATCAATAATTCGTCTATACACTTCTTAATAGATCATGTAAAACCCCATGCCACATGAGCTCAATCTAAACATAGCTTACCATATGACATTGTGTTATTGGACATTTTGTATCAAAGGCCATGAATGTACAATTTTACATTGTCAACTAATATAATAAGAGCTCAATAAATACAATTTTCAACATTGTCAAAGAGAACAAAGTAACATATCTAGATTTCAAAGCAAAACAAAGCATATTTGAATATTATCACTGAACCATGCAACAAAAAGAGGAATTGATCCCAAAACAATCTTAAGAGGCCACTTGTTTCTATCAAGAAAGCCAAGATGGAAAGCTCATAATAAAAATATTTAAATGAACATCAATAAATTTTAAGGGGAATCTCTATGTTACTATAAAGTATGTGCATTGAAAATGAAGAATTTTATTATAAGGGGAAATTTTATTATCCTTGGATTCATAGAATTTTTTAGAGTCGTTTGAAAGCATGATTAACTCTGTGTTACATTGTAAACTCTATGATGCAAAGGGCACCCAATCTATGACATATGTATATCTATTGATCACAAACATTCTTAGAATATTATATGCATAACAAGTTAACTTTGGATTTCATTTATTTTATATAAAGTTTAATGTGATTTCTTTTTGTACTGTGAAATTGGAAATGGACCCATGGGGACCTGTTAAGAGAAAATCATTAAGAAACAAGATCGTACCTAAAATAAAATTTTACTCTGTAAACACAATACTCCATGAAAACATTCTAATTTTGAACTACCACATGTAACTATAGAGAGATCATGATAAATATAAAGTGTGTAGAAAGTCTAAGTGGTATCAATTAGATTTAAATTCAAAAGAGGAGGTATATCTTGCAACCACTATAGAGGAATTTTAATGCCATGCAGATGAATCCCCATGACTATTAAGATGATACCAAGTGAACATTTTTCTCATCAACAAATTTAATAGAGATGTAGACCTAATAGAAATTCAATGCAAAAATCATTATCCTATGGCCACAAATATGCAATGAAACTAAAATTTAAAAATGATCCCATGAATTATAGGTCATCTGAGGATACCACATGGAGTGTCGACATATTACATTGGTGATACAATAAATGACATATTTCTCCATCATTGAGGGATGAGTAATGATATTCACCCAAAGGCATTTTGATTTATGATCCAAAATCAAAATTGATTGGTAGTGATTATCTTAATTAAGTAAATTTAAATATTGGATAAATTTGAGAGGCCCAAAAGTTGAGATTATTTCTTAATTATCTATTTAAGTTAGATAAAGTGTACTTTAAAGCTATGAGTATATTACTAGCTTATTTTAGGACATAACTAGAGAGTCATTTTCAATTAACCATGGTCACATGTATATTTTAAGGTATGGAAGTGACATTTATTTTAGTTTTTAAATACAATACATTGTGAAGTTTACTTTTTTAAGGAATATTTTTGATAATTCTTCAATCTAATAAACATTTATAGATTTTTTATATGTTTGATATTGATTTTTCTCTTTCTCACTCAGACATAAATGTTTTTGTGTGTTGATGTCTTAGAGTTTAATAAGTAATATCTATATGTTTTCATTTTTAATTAGTTAAATTTGATTTTATTAATTTAACATTTTACTTTGATAGCTTTCAACCCTAAAAATATCAAGTGGTAAATGAGATTTTAAATTATATATAGTTGGTAACTTGGTAATGTTCTATTATGAAATTTATACAAAATAAAATTAATCGTAATATTCACGCACTTGTTTATTTAGTTTGGACTTAACACTAGATTTGATAGAAGATGGTTATTTCATTATGAATTTTAATTATTGTTTAACATACCATTAAAAACTTAGTAGTCTTATTATCTATACTACTATGCCAACGTTTACATTTTATAGAAAAAGATGGTCTAGTTCTCAGCCATTCTAGCATCATTGTGAATATCAACATTTTATTTAATATATATATATTTTTTTAGAGGATTCACTAGGTTGATCATATGTAAATTTCAGATGCAAGTCTTAAGCCACATTACAAACCAATATATTCCACCAAATGGAACTCATGCATTGGGTCTAATTTTTGAGATACTAAAATGAGAAGCTTTATCCCATCACTTGTTGGATCCTATTCACAAAATTTAATTAAAACATACCCTAAATTAATTGAGAAAATAAAAAAATAAATAAATTATTGATCCCCTTTTTCGTTACACTTATTTAAAATTATTATAAGTAGAGCATCAAACTCAAGGGTAACTATATTGTAAATGATACAATACTGCATGTAATTTAACAATAATGAATATTTTTGGAAATCCTAAACATTAAAAATAATATTTGAATGAAACAATATAAATTTAATATTTTTTTATCCAATATAGATCTATTATATATCTAAGTGACATTAAGGATAAAAAGTGCATTTTAGTATTTTGGTCATAATAGCCAAAGGTAAATATCAAAATGGCAATAGTGTCTCTCCATTTGTTACAAATTATAATCATATTTTCTTGGTTAAAAATAAAACTTAATATAATGTTATTGATTAGAATTAGTCATATTAGCAGTTAAATGAGAGCCCATTTTTTTTATTTGATAAATTTTTACAAAAAAAATTGAAAGGCCTTGAAGCCTCTTACAAAGGAAAAAAAATGAAACATTAGAATTCAAATGGGATGCCTCTATCAGTGGAAACAAAAGAGATGGACATAAGTAACACACCTAAAGAGTGTATTTTAGTATTTTGGTAATAATAACCAAAGGAGAATATCAAAATGATAATAGTGTCTCTCCATTTGTTACAAATTATAATCATATTTTACTAGTTAAAGATAACACTTAGTAAAATGTTATTGATTAGAATTATTTATATTAGTGTTTAAATGAGAACCTATTTTTTTTATTTCATAAGCTTAAAATAGGTTTATAAAGGCCCTAAATTATTTTACAAAGGATAAAAAATGAAACATTAATGTTCAGATGGGATGCCTCTTCCAATGAAAACAAAAGAGGTGGAAATAAGTAACACAGTTGAGAATTTCACCAGAAGTCAACCAAACACTTATCTTATTTTCCCATTAAAATAAGGAAGGGTGGTAAGAGGGATGAGCCATTGGTTTTCTTCCTTTGTTCTATTTTTGGACCTTATACCACCCTTCCTTATTTTAAGTTGATTGGGCTAGTGAAGAGTTTAAAAGGGGAATACTTAGCTAGGATTTGCCTTTCCTTGATGTACCATTGATAGTTTTATCCTTGGGCAAGTCAATATATAGGTTATCAAATGAGTATAGACTATTGATCATGTTTGGAACCTTCCTTGGAAAGATTAAATCACCTAGCATTTCTTCATCTAGTGAAGACATTCAAGATCCTCATTTATAATAGGATATTTGGTATGAGAAGTATAATTCTCACTATCAAAAGGAATCCACTCTTTGTTTCAATCCAAAATTTTAAGTTTTTTTATAACAAAGTGCTTCCACCAAGAACAGTCATTTTATTTATAGGGAGATTGCAGTTTTTAGTCAAATGTCTATTACCAAAGCAACTGTAGTAGTAAAATAATAAACCTTCATAGTCAAGGATTTGAGATAAAGTGTGGTTTCTTAATTGAAAAGTGATTTTTTTACGAATAATTTTAGAGGTATATATATGTACCAAAATCCTAGCAGAAGTAGCGAGGAGAAGTGGTTGGTATCTATGTGCTTTTACAAAAACCCACCCATTGATTTACTAATAGTGTTCAAACTAGATTTAGTCCAAACTTATAGTGGGAAATTGGGTAGGTGAACCCATATGGGTTTAACATTTAGAGTTTTAGTGAGGGGATTGAAGTTTACAGACAATTGTTTCAAGACTAAAGGGTCATGATTCATTCTCCATGATTAATTTTGAATCTTTTCCTGCTCCTAAAAATTGTGAATAATAATAATAAATAAGCTTTTGGACAAGGATAAATATCAAGTTTACATGAAAGGAGGGATTGTCAATGCTTCAAGATCTAGGTATGGAGATCATGAAGTTGTAGCCGATGATCCATGAATCTATATATGACTCCTCTGATAGAGAAGTATTATAGTGATTCAAGCACTTTCTTAGATTATTCCCCATCAAAAACCACCAGAGGGTTAGGATATATAGGAATAAGGGATTTAGGGTCCACTATAGAAATTGACCTATGAGAGATAACATTGATGAAAGAGCCTGGATTGCATCTCTACACCTCCCCAACTTTATCCTCCATTTCAATTACATCCCAACCCTTAGAGGATAAGTTATTTGATTTTCCACTCCTTGACTTAGCATGGCAAATGGGAGAGTTGGTCAACCATTGATGTAGATTATAGAAAGATCCTGAAACACTACTCATACCATTAGTAAGAAGACTAGACCTAAAATTTGTACACCATTTATCTTATACAAACCTAACTTAAGGGGACACAACTAGCCTTAGTAGGGATAGAAGCTCCAAATCTATGCGAGCACCATTAGGGCCATTAGAAACACTGAGAAATTGTGAATTAGTCCTTGATAGGAGGGAGCCTACAAAGTTTCTTGAGCCATTCATCCTTTATTTGTTTAATCAAATGAAAACTTATTTGAATAGATGAATTCCATTTTTCTAAAGAGGAGTCATTCGATTTGTCATTAAAGGTAATTTTTAGGTTGGATAGATATTAATATATTGTAATCAAGGTGAATCACTTCATAGGATCATATGTGTCTTAACTACAAGCTACCACTGAATACATATAAAATAAGATAATTTTTTCTATATTTTTCTCTAATTTTTATTCCAAACGCCTTACTTTGCTTACTGATTCAATCTCAAATTTTACATGGACTCTCTATTTTTATTACAAAAGACCACGTGTTAACTATCATGATATGAAAATGAAATTAATTGTAGTCATTTGAAGTGGAGTACCAAAAATTAGTCATATATTTAGGCCCTCACTTGTCTGAAGCATTAAAGTCATTAATTATAAACATGTAAAACAAAAGGCTTATGTATCCTAGATCTCAAAAAATAAATATATAGTAATTATTTACCAAAATCTGATTGTTATATGTCTATGACATTTTCATAAAATACATTAATATTTTTTGGGTAGACAAATCAAATGCCTAGTAAAATTTTTGGTGGATAGTCAAAAGTGTAAACAAAGTGAAATAATCAAATAAATATATATGACACAATATATAAATCAATAACTATAATCAACATATTTATAAAAAAAGATTCTTGTTAAATGCTATCGCTATATAGTTTTTATAATAACATGATATATCCATTGAATAGTATAATAAAGTAAAACAAATAAATATAAATAAATGATATAGTCATAAATACACCATCTATTATAAATAATAATATCTAGTTTTATAGATGAATGGCTAATTCAAGATAGTCATGACAGGAATACCATTGAAAATAGAGTGAAGGCAATGACAAAAAAATTTAAATCATAATAACCAATCATCTTTCCCACTCCCCAAAATTATAAATATAAATATATATTAAAATTATTAAAGGAAATGTTGAAGGGTTTCACCCCATTAGCTCGATATAAGTTACCATACCCTTCATTTTATATTTGGGTGAAGGGAATAAGGAGGACTAGATGGTGTAAGAAACAATATGATATACTAAGATGGGACCTATGCTTATGAATATGACCCCATGTTATCATAAAGGAGAGTTTAAAGGAGGATACTAGGTGTATTTTATTGAAAGTAAGGAAGTAGAAGGGTTTGCATACGTGTCGCACACTTTTCCTAACTTTTTGGGTGATGCTTGTTGGACCATCCTTGGTAAAATATTTGATTTCAATTTGTTGTGTTTTCTTAGATAACATTACTGGCTTGTAGTTAGTTTGGTTTTCTTTATTTTCCATTATATATCTGACTATTAATATCTCATGTATAGGGTTGTGGATGCCTTTAAAATCCTTTTTATTTAATCATGTCTAAGAAAATAATTTTTTATATCATAATATCAAGAAAGGCACAAAAAAAAAAATAGTAACAAAATTTGACTTTCACAAAAGTTACTTTGAAAAAATCCATATCAATACAAGGCTTATATTTAAAAATAACTCAATATGTAGAACCATAGGACTTAATAACACTACAAATTTGGATATTTTTTAAAAATAGCCATTAAAAATGTGGATTAATGGAAAATTCCTTCATTCAAGATTCTAGGTCCATGGACATACATATTACTTACAAAAAATTAAGTTGTAGAATAACTAATTGATTATATGACTACATAACTCATAAAATATAAAAATAATTGTTTGTTAGAAAAAAATATATCAATAAATTATTTTGTCTATTTTGGGATTCAAACCAAATAGCCTATAGAACACAAAATTTTGAGTGCATTAATAATAACATTTAGATTCATACATTATCATGCAATATTTGATAGTAAAAGTAATTATTCATGTGCAATTAATATCACAATAAATATATGTCTAAGGGATTTTGAATTTATAAGAGAGCATATATTATTTGACATTCTATTTGAATATGTCACACCTAATATAACTCTTCAAAGGTTTAGCAACCAAATTTTTATTCCATTTGTTAGAGTTTGTTTTTTTTTTTTCCCATTCAGGTCTAGATACTTGTGTTGCTTTGGGATACTTGCATCAATGTTTCCATCCATCACTTCACCAACTATCCTATACAAACACCCATTTTATAAATATGTAATTGCCTAGGTCTTTTTGGGTTTTCTATTAAATTTTTGTTGATATACCTTGATTACATGCATGAACTCTTTAAATTTTTGTATAGATCAAAACCCTAAATCTTTACTTTCAAGCACCTCTAACTTAATGAAAGGAGATTAGCATGTGATTTGAGCTATCACTAGAAACCCCTGATGTTTTTATTTACTATATTCATAGGAAATGATCCAAGGAGTGTCTTAGACCGACATGTAATTCTCCCTCAATGTTGTGTGTGTAATGGTGATTGTGCAACTATATTTTCCTTCTGTTATAAAAACCCCTATTATAATAAAATAAATTTTAATTTTTATATTTATAATACTTTAGAAACATAATGCTATGACTTATAGTGTAAGGTTTAGTTCAATATGATTTTGAACAAAAAATTATGTGTTTAATTATAAATTTTCTTCATGACAAATACAATGTCCTAGATTTGGACATATAGTTTTTATTGAAGGAAAAAAAAATGTTTTAGAGGGACCATACACATACTAAAGAACCACCTCCATGGGTATACATCTAAAATAAAGCAATAATACAATATACAATGAATGATTTACCAAATATGGGTATATAAACTCCCCCAAAACCATTTATATAGTGATGCATAAGGATGGAAATAAATTACTAGAGTTAAATAAATCTCAAACTTGGGTGTGTAAACACACCTTGGTCTTGAGTGGTAGTTCTAACATGAAATTTTCAGATCCATATCTTCCAATCAAAAGTATGTTATGGTAGAACTAATGCTTATAAACTAGAAATGATCAATACATAATTATGTGAATATAGATAGAACACATATATATTATATCTATATATATTTTGCATAGTGATGTATTTGATAATAAGGTCTTCATCATGGATGATGGATAAATAATAGGGGAACTTGAGGCCCCATCCATTTTTTATCCATGAAAATGAATGAGACCACAAATACTCAATTGGGTTACATCATTGGGAGCATTATTTATATACGGATGTTTTGGAGGTTATCATTCCTCTAACATCATGAGCAAAAAATATCAAGTGTAAAAATTTTCTCATATAACTAGTCTAGCCAATCTACCAAATCTAGCCAATCTCAATGGAATGAAATAACATTACCATATCAACTTTCAATAATAGTATTAGGACCAAGTCCATTGAGGGTGAAAAATATCAATTGTATTACTTAAAATAGAAAACTGCTAGAAATAGATAAATATCAAATGTTTCATCTTGGAAAATGAAATAAGGAACAAACTTTGCTTTTTCCCCCTATCATATTTGTTATGAAAAATGTATAATTATATACAATTATGTCTATATGTTTGTGTATGTGCACTTTTAATGTATCTAAGGTGAAGTATCTATCAAAATGAAACTTTTGATCTGTAAAATATATATAATATGTATCATAAATATTAAAACCTTTATCGCAATTTTTTTTAATGTATAAAATTTTATCTCTATTTCATATCTAAATCATGTAAATTATGTAACTGAATCAACATATTCCCTTTTTTCAATTTCGAAATCATGCCTCAAAGACATGCCCCAAATAATATGCCCCTTAGCACACATTTTTAGATGATGTGAATGTATAATAGTGATCACCTTATCAAAAAATAATTAAAGGTTATTTTCATGTAGTGTGTTGGTATTTACAATGTTATGCTAGAGTAGGTTGTAAATTCGAAACTTTGGCAAGTGACATTTTAATTTGATTGAGTGATCACCATAGTGTACTGAATTTGTATAATTTTTTTACTATTTATAAATTTATTAGTGAAGTGCATTAAAACTATATTACATAGAACATTTCATTTCATAGATCATAATGTAACTTTTGGTTTGTTATTTGGGTATACTATAGTTTACAAACTAAAAATGCACATGGTGGTGATAAAAT
>JARHVA010003842.1:482500-537500 GCA_037957365.1 Torreya grandis
TTCCATTCATATCATTATAACTGCAAAATGGTTTTCTTTTTATCTGTTGCAATATTTTTTGTGCATGATAATAGTTTGAAGTAGGGGTGATCAATTGTTTGTCTAAAAGTACATTCAATATTTTTTTTTTCAATACTTAGTGTAATAAAATTAAATTGGTGGTTTAGTATGATTACTAGATGATCTATTTGTCAAAGGTGCTCAATATGTTGTTTCTTTTCCTTTATGAAACACTTTTAGTGTTTTTTCTTTAATATGCATACTTTTATATTGCTTATGATTTTCTTTAATTTTTGTTTCCTTTATGAATGTGATTAAAATATATATATATATATATATATATATATATATATATATATATATATTTACCATGATGTTTGTAATTTTATGCTAACACTCATGGGTTCACATGTATATTGCTTGACATGTACATATAGGTCATCATATTAAGTATGGGGATAATAAAATATTTTTTACATAAATGTAGAAATAGGACCCCTACCAATATAAGTTGTAACTCCAAATCCCAAGGTCTATATGAAAAATAATAAAATAAATCCTTTAATATAATAGTTTAATCTTGAAATGTTTCATCATTGTGTTATTTTTGGTCTTTGTAAGTCTTCTACAATTCTAAAATAATTTCATAAAGCAACACCAGTAACACTTGATTTATGTATTGAAGTAATTATATAGTTTTTAAAATCAGAAAGTTTTGTATAACATTTGTGTAAATAAAATTACATATTATATCAGTTGACATATCATGCATTTTAGATTGACATTGACTATTTGAATCTTCATTACATGAAAAAAATGAGATATCATGCATTTCACTTTGATGTTCATTATGCTTGGAAGGGTTTAAATAATTGTGAGATAAATGATCATATTATTCCCCAACACTATGAATTTTTTAATCATTATCATTCCAATCAACACTATCATCGTCAATTTTTTCACTTTCATATGCAACATGTACACCACTATAGTGAGATAATTTTTATAATTTCATTCTCGAAGAAGAGGGGGAGAATGTTTTCACATATTTTTATTGTTAATATTTTTAGAGATATAAATATTTCCACTTTTTAAATATTCTATGAATGGAATGGAGTAATCAATTTGAGTAATGTGATCAAAACTTGGTAAGGAAATAATACATTATGCATCATTTGATAGGGGAAACATTTATTCATATTTTTGTACACACACATCATTAGAAATATTTTTTCATGTAAATCAAAAATTTGAACAAAATACATTATTTCGCTTGCAAGCATGTCTCATTTATAAGATCAGATTTTAAATAATGTAGTGGCAAATTCCAAACAAAAACTATGTTCTATTTTACACATATATTATTTTAAATCGAGTTACATCAAAGATGTATGAGAACTAATCTTCCAGCAATCATTTTATAAATATATAAAAATATCGGCATAAACATAATCATAAGTGGTGCTAAGAGTCTATGTAATCATCATTTGTGGGATTAGATTTAACTATATCATTTGTTTATTAATTTTCATAACTATAATAAAAATCAAAATATTTTTCTCAAATTTCATATTAACTATGGCAAAATTTTCCTTGTAATCATCATTAGTTTGATTAATCTCAACTACATAAAATGTGCATTCATTATCATTGCTATAGGAAAAAATTGGATTTTTCTCACATTTCTTGGTAGATAGAAAATCTTAAAAATCAATGTATTCATCTTAAATTAGGTTGAATATTTCATCTATAGGGTGAATCTTTCTAGTATATTCACTATGGGGACTCATTTAGACAAATTTAAATATGCATACACCTAAATTGAGACGAACAAAAATAAGGTAACAAATGAAAATGAACATGAATTATATAATGCCAATAGAAAATAAAAACAAATTTGTAAAAAATAATAAAATAAGCCAAATTTTTGGTGACAAAAGAAGAAGCCTAGGGTAAACTAGGGTGTTCATGAAATTTGAGCTCAGAGGATAGGTTAACTAGAATATTTCATATAATTTTATATTTAAAGTAAATACCCTATAGAATAAAGTTTTTTCATTCAATTAATAAAAATATTCAAATTCATAAAGTATCATAAAATATTTGACAATAAATGTAACTAAGTATGTGAAAAGATATCACAATAAATGTAATATTAGGGGATTTTAGAGATATAAAAGAGAGAATACCTTTTTTGATGTTATTCTTGAATTTATCATAGATATTATAAATTTCCATAGGTTCACTTCCCACATTTTGATTCCATTTATTTTAGGATTTTCTAAAATTTAGTTTTGGACACAAACATCGATGTTGTTATCCATGGCTAGATGAAAATACCATGTCTGTAATACCCAATGTATCAAGATGTGACCACCTAGGTCTTTTTAGGTTTTCTATATATTTTATGGTGATTAAACATGATCACATGTGTAGGCTCTAAAAATTTTATATATAGATTAAAAGCCTAATTCTTTAATTTCAATTAACTGCAACTCAATAAAAAATGGTTGTCATGGCAGTTGAGATCACCCTAACAATTTATATTGTTACTAAGTTTTTCCTACATAGAAAATACTCAAAGGAGGGCCTCATACTTGCATGTAGTTATCCCTCTTATTTTTTTGTGTGTAATAGTGATTGTGAGAGTATATTATCTTTCTCCTATTGTAATTATTGGTACAAGTAATGAAAGTTCACTTTTTATACTTTTTAATACATTAGAAAAACAATGTTATGTAGTATAGTGTAATGTTTAGTTCAATTTTATTTTGAAAAATAATATATGTGTTTACATAGAAAATTTATTAATTCTAAATGTCATTTCCTAACTTTTTATATATAGTAATAATTTTAGGACGATTTTTACAATGGTCAAAATTTGATAAGTACTAAGATAGATATGTAAACAATACAGTACAATTTCAATGAGAATAGAAAACTAACATCGATGTGGGTGTCAAACACTTAACACAAGTGTAAAGACACTCAAAATATAAATTAGCTGAAAAAAAATAAAAAGGATCCCTTCCACAAGGTGGAAACAATGCAACATAGAAATGAAAAAGTATAAATAATAGACTTCATTTAAATAAATAAACATGAATCCAAAGGGGCCTTTATGATATTGAGCCAATAAGTAACCAATATTACACTAAAAGGCCTATTCATGTAAAAATAAATAGTAAGAAAATATACAATAGATATTTGACCAAATATGGGAATATAAAAATATAAATGAAAAAATCACTTCAATAATCTTGCATAAGATTTTCCTAATAAACAAGTACTATGTGTATATTTAAAATATGAAATAACTTTAATAATCTATTAAAAATAAAAACAAAAGATATAAATTACATGACTACTCTCATTTTTAATATCATAGATGAATGGTGTAGTAATTCTTTTTTTTCAAAATTAAAATATATGGAGACATTAAGAAAAGGGAAAATAAAATCAATAGAAACCTATAGGTGCACATAAATTTACCAACATATATAACTTCAAAAGTGCATTAGCTATATGAAACACAAGGAAAAAAATTATTTTCAATGAAAATTATTTTATAGAATCTATAGTGCACATGGTTGGACTTTGAAATTGAATAAAAATCAACAAATAATAAACATCCAAAATAATGGTTTTTAAAATAAATTAGGGTCCTAAAATAAAATAAAAATTATTAAATTTTTTGAGAATGTAGTTTTATATAATATTTTTCCACTTACTCTTTAGGCAAGGAAATAATGGTCATAATAAGGGAGTAACCAACATACACATTGATATCCATAGTGTTCTTAGAATTTATAAATTTCAACAATAGATTGATAGATTTATACTCATCAGTGGACATAGTCATTAAATTCATGTTAAGAAAAAGGAAAATAGATAAATAAAACTTCTTAAGGAATGAAAACTAGGCGGTGAATTTATAATTTCAAAAATAGATTTATAAATTTACCTTTGTCAATCAAAATAATCATTTAGTTTCTGTAAAATATATACAAAAAAAATAAACCAAAATTTTTAGAGCATAAAAATTATGCCCTTAGACCATTAATGGAAAATATTACAATTTGATACTAGCATATACCATGGATGCTTAGTAGTTACTATTGTAAACTATTTTATTAGCCCATGCTCATGCATATATATGATTTTTTGTAATATACATCATCATATTGATACCATAAAGTAAATCCAAGCTAGAGTTGTCTCTCCATTATATACTTCCATATTAACACCACCCAAAAAAATCCACATTAACTATGCTTCTAGGCAAAGGACAAAAGATTGTGTTGACATTCAATATATGGATGAAAGCATGGTTAGTTAATGGAGTAGTTGGAGAGATAATTGACATTATCTACCACACATATTTTAATCCACTTTCCTTTCCAATGTATATTGTTATTTCCTTCTACAAAAACTGTGGTCACCCAGAGAATATTACCAACCAAATACATGTCCTAATTCCTCCTATTACATGGGGAAATCATCATCAATTGCCTAACTAAATGGCATGGGATCTAAAAATGCATAATATATAAGGAACGACTCTTAATTAAGAAACAATAAATATTGGCAATGTTTACTTTTAAGAGTTGAACTTCACTAATGTTTCAACATTGTGCTCTGTATCTGACCAACTTATGAAGATTTAACTCTATTTCGACCACTATAATATAATGAAATAAAATATGTAAGTCAATCTATTAAAATCATACTAAGTAAGAATCAATTTCATTTCTATTTCCATTCATTTGTAAAAAATTTAACGTTTATCGATAAACATAAAAAATATAGTATTATTTTATTTTTTTTACTGCTCTTCACACACACACACACACACACACACACACACACACACACACACACACACACACACACACACACACACACACACACACACACACACACACACACACACACACACACACACACACACACAGATAATTTGTGTGTGTGTGTGTGTGTGTGTGTGTGTGTGTGTGTGTGTGTGTCCCTTTTGGTGTTCCTTCCACAATGTAAGAAACTACTAGTTATAGTAATAGTATGTATATAGCTATTCATGCATAATATTTCTACATATGATTGTATAAAAAAATTTCCTTCAAAATATAATTGTAGTTATATTTTTCACATTAAAAAAGATAATTGATTTTTTTAAACCAAAATTTTGAAATAAAAATAAATAAGTTTTAAGTAAATTAAATGTATATATATTTATTTGATAAGTTAAGTAACGATGAGTATATTTTTTGAAATATTAAATTGGTTGATTTTGTATATATTGAGTATATTTTTTTAAATTATTTTCAACTTCCCTCGAGGATCATAACAATTATTTTTTAATTCTACCTAACATCACACCTTGACAATATTATTGTATAACATGGTTACAATTTGAAAACACATTTTTTAATTTATTGTACTAATATCTATAGGACCTCATATTTGGTAATAAACATCTATTTTTTGGAAGATATTTTGTAAAAAATGACAAATGATAATACAACTAGAATTGAAATTTAAGGAGAATAGAAACATGGATGTTTTCTATAACAAAATGGTGGTAATTTTTAGAGAAGAGTATATCATCTTGGAAATGATAATGGAAGCAGTGGTTTTGCTAGTGAAAACAACAAGTGTTGAGATGGCATAACAAATAGGTCATTGTTTCTTCAACTAGTGATCATAACTAGTAGGAGCATTTGGTGTGCATTACAAGGCTAATAGTGGACTACAACATCTTGATTTTTTATAATATCTATATTAGTTATGGTATCTATAATTAACACCTTTTTCTTTCTCTATTTTTATTTTCCATTTTGATTATTTTTTAAATTTAAAATATCTCACCTCCTTATTTTGAATTTTGAAAACTCCTCTGTACTAAAGAAATATGATTTATTTTTATTATGCAGTCCCTTGTTTCAATTTTGTTGCCATTTTTGTTGTATGATTATTTCTATTTCATTTTATTTTTTATTTTACTATTAAATTTTATGGTTTCCTTATTTTCATTGTCTACAGTATTGGATACAGTATTCATGAGTACCTTCATCTTATGCAGGACCAAAAATGGCATTGCCCTTTTGGTTATACATGTTATCTACTTATTTCTATGCTAGAACCATCAAGGGATGGGGATTTATTGGGCCAATAATCAAGTGGTTAATTAGAGAAGTAAAGGCCTAGATGATGCTCAAACTAAGGACCATTATTGGTGCATCGACTCTCCATATGCCCAGTGTGGCACGAAAGTAGGGGATTAGCCTAAAACGTTTGGGGATGGAAAACTTATGGGTGAGAGGTAGGTATATATCTAAGAATACATTCAATTGTCTACATAAATGGATTCCCCTAACTATACTAATATGATTGAATGCATCTATTTTAAACCATCTTCATATGAAAATGGCCATTTTTGTACTCAATTGGATGATAGCATATGTAATTAGGCATATGCATATGCAGATGATCACCTACATATGTAGGTGGGTGTTTGCATTTGTAGGCAGCCATCTACATATGTAGGTGATCTTATAAATATTCATGTGTTATGACCATAGAAAACCCATAAATATACACATTTCATGACCACCTACATTCTTTGGACCCTACCACTTTCCATGCACCTATAAAAGGGATCATAGTAGCTTATTTTTTTTACTTTTTAACCCATATCTTTTAATCACTACGTCCTTCTAATGAGACCCCTCTCAATTATTACCTAAGCATATTTTAAAATTATAAACAAGCTTCCCACTCCTATAGCCCATCCATGGTGGTATATGGAGACTAAAAATTTTGATACAAAATTCTCATGTATATAGTAATTTTGAAACTTCTTGATAAAGAAGATACATATAGATATTGGGTTGAAAAGTGTAATATATAGGGGATTATTTACATGCCCCAATATGAAACAGATACTTAATTTCTAAACTGTATATTGTCAAGCTTTGAGAATGCCTCATCTTTATTCTATTGAACCATTAACTCAAATTCCTTAATGTTTGGGATCAGTCTCGATGACATAAATAGACTAACAGGGCTATCATACAAGCACTTGAACCCAATTTCTACAAAGGTCTCACTATTAGACAATAACATAAAATATATAGAGTCCCATTATGGCCCAAAACTATATGTTGTGTTCTTTTTTATGTTATAGTTCATCAACTTTATAGATTAGTTTTACCATATTGTTAATTATCTGAATGTTTTTCATTTCAATTTTACAAAAACCCAAATCTATAACAAAAGGGGGCTTAAAGTTGAATTTGTTACAAATAATTTTATCCTTAGCATGATTAATCTATTTCAATATATATTAGTGTTGTATGTAAGAGCATCATATATTCCATTCTGATAGATCTTATATATCATATGCACTCTCAGTGGTGGATAATTTGATTGGTGTACATACCTTTAAGATAGAATTAAGGATTATTTAGTTTTTTATAGTTTAAAGGAAAATTATATATTTTAATGTATGAATTTTTTAGTTTAATTCTACCATTAGTATTTTTTCCAATTAGCTAACACAAATATTCAAATCACTCTGCATGATAAAATGGTTGTGAATTCACTCTCAATTGCAAAGTAAAAGGTAAGGTTATAATGTTGTAATGCACTATAAGTATTTTGAAATTATTATAAAATTTATTTATACCTAATATTTTATTTATTTCTTACATAAAAAAATTACTTGAAACCATTCCAAAAAAAAAATTAGCAACTAGAGGTCATTAGCATGTTGAGGTGTCAGCTGAAATAGAGATGGAAGAGGAATAATTTCTACCTCCCCAATTTGTAAGACATAAATGCACGAGCAGTTCAATTTTGCCTCAACTTGTTTATTTATACTCTCATGTTATTTTTATAATTCATTCTCAAATTTTATAATACCATTCCCAAAAATTATTAGTTTAATTTATGTGTTATTTTAATATTTTATATTTATAGTGTCACAATTTATAGCCCAAACACATCCAATTCTACCTTTTAGAATTAGTTATCGTAGAATTATATTTAACCAAAACATCCATGTATGGAATTTAAAATTAAAATTATATTATAAGTATATGTTAAATTAATATGAAATATAATTTATTTACCATTTGTGAGTTGTGACTATCACATCCATTTTTTAGGTACTACCCCAACGAGAAGAATATTTCTTCCACCACCACCACCACATCGACCTAAAACTATAGGGAAAGGGAAATTTTTACATTTTCTTTCTTTGAGTACAATAATTCTACATTTAATAACTTCTGATTGTCCTACAGTTTTGCTCGATGGTCTCCCTAGTCCAATGAGAACCACATTTCTTTGGTAAATAAATCTTGACGATAAGTTTCTCAAGATTGATAGTGGGAAACCCAAATACCTAATTTTAATCCACATAAAATTATAAAAATATCTCATCTAGATATATAAAATGTAGATACTTTACATTAACCTTTTGAAGGTGCCTCTCCACCTAGGTGTGAAATTGTTACTTCTCCTACTGATGAAATTGCACATTATAATCATCAACATACTTTTTTCCATTGGATACTTTATTGGCAAATAATGATAAGGAATTTTTTAGTGATGTTGTCATGAGTAAACTTGATGATTTGAGAAAATGGAAATATTAAGCTAATTTTTTAATTTAGGGAATAAATGTCCTTTTTCATAACCACACACAACGTGATCAATTTTTTTCATTGGTTGAACATCAACGTACGAAAACTAATGTTTTGTTCAACTAGGATGTAAATAGAGATATTAATATAAGTAATAGATTAAATGATAAGGTATTAGATATAATTTTAAAAATAATTTAAAATATAAATGCATAATCCCAACCATACTACAATAAATGGGTAATTACAAAATTCTTGTTGCATTTATAGATGTAGAAAAATAAAAAGTAGTGGTAACTTTTAGGCTTACTTTTTACAATTGAAATTTGATTTATATATTTTACTAATTCATATTCATTTTTAATTTTAAATCAAAATATGCACATTTTAAGAATCAATTTCATGTCATTGATGTGCATTTAAAAAATGCAAGTAAAAGCTTCACTGCAACTATTTCACTCAAGGAAATGCTTCTTACCATGAATAAGAAAAATATTACTTTGAATAAAATAAATAAGGAGAATGGCTTGGATCCTTATTTTTTATTTAAACAAATGGCTAATGCAGTCTGCACATAGTTTTTAGTAGATGATGATTTTAGAGAACAATAGGCAAATATTTATAATATCAATAGTGCATCAAAAGTTCTTATGGAGTCAGGTATCCTAAAAGACAACAAGACTACTAGCCAAGTGGAAAGCCATGAAAGCCAAAAGTATTCTTTGTAATACATTCAAACTACACCTAAGTGTCTGATAATAAATGAGATTTCTAATTACGATTGTATTTATATTTTGAAAATATTTTAATATAAGGTCTTGAGCCAAAAAAATGTGATTTTAATTAGATTTATATATAATATTAAATAGATTTTTTTAATTTTTGGCTTCCTACATATATTTATTCAAAATTTGCATCTATAATTTCATCTAAAATGGTTAGATAATTCAATAATTAATGTTTTTAAAAAAATCAATCAAGGTATTCATAAACAACATAATTGATAATTGACACTAAAACCATGCATAAATTCCTAATCATAAAAATGTAGATGATTAACCAAGAAATTAATACTATTTTTATTTTAATAAAGCATTCACCTAGTAGTAGTAATTAAGGGTAATAATATCATATTTAATAAATATTTTAATTCTTATGAAAGATTGAGTGAAGGATGCCATTTAAATGAACTTTATAGTTGTATAAAATCTATATCATAAGAACATAAGTGGTAAATTAACCCAAAATAAAATCAACATCATTTCTTAAAATAAACATAGAAAACAAAAATTAGTATTTAGTAAACATATGTCATAATTATATCACAAATGTATTATGAATATGATTTTAATTTAAAAATATTTAGAATACATAACAAAGTAAAACTTATGTAGCAGAAATAGTCCTCTTGCAACATGTTCTTCATAGCTAACACTCATATGTACCATCTCAAAGGCATTTTCACTATATTTTTTTTCTATTAGTTACTCCTCTTATTCCAGTGTGATAAATCCAAATTGAAAGTGCTCTTTCATAAGGAAATGCATCCACTGGATAATGTGAAACATACAACCACAAACATGTCTCAACATTTTTGTCCAATCTATTTCAATGTTTTTATTTAACAAAAGATAATGCATGAAATACCCTTTCATCCTATGTGGACCCCAAATTCATTGTTTATCACAATTCATAAAATCTAAAATATTTTCTATGTTCTTCTTGAAAAACACTACTAAGATACATTTTTTGCCAAAGCCTTGTAGTAGCACCACTTTTTGTTGGTTCATTTAAGTAGTAAAATTGAACAAACATTGGAAGAATGAAATATGTTGATTCAGATGTCAATAAATATTTTTAAAAACACCCTTAAATTCAAGTCCATTGATCAAAACTATTGAAAGGGTTAATGAGATTACCCATGTATTTGACCAATAAATTACATGTTATATGTTCATCTTTGGTAGTGTTCCAAAATATTGGATTCATCACTGACATGGCTTCATGAAACTTGTCCGTTAGAAGATATTATTGAATTTTAGATGGTAAAATATGTAAAATGTTTCTCAATTTCATATGTGTCTCGTATATGGCATTATCATATATTGCCCATGTTATAGGGACTTATTCCATTTTTAATTCATCCAATTTAGTTGATTTTATGAAAGTGTGTAGTGGTATCTCCTTTCCATTAATGAAAATACAAAGATAATAATAAATATTAAATTTCAAATAGTTTTTAGGGTCCTTAATATCTCCTAATATTTTCCAAATGCTAAATAATGGTCCCTTAAAATTTTCTACTGATCAATATAATATATCATGAGATTGACAAACCCATTTCCTCAACCATATGAAGTCAATAATATAAATGGATCTCACTTGTGCATGTTTAGTCAAACATTGTATTTCTATTAGAATGGGCAAAATACCACATAATGTTAATAGAGTTTAAAAATTTGTTAAGCAATATAATAATTTATATTATTGACTCCCATCTGATACTTAAACATAAAACCAGCTAGCGATGAATATTCTTCAGATATTCTACATGTAGGCTCATACATGAAGATCCATCTTCTATTAACACATTTAAAAAAAAAATTCCCATTAGTAGCTCCAATTTCAAATTTATAAAACTCTAAACACCTTTTTGGACTATTTGACATGTACACATATAAGTCATAGATAGGCTCTTCCACTTTTGCTAGATTTTAGAATGTGGTAACATTTTTTAATGAAAGATTAATTCTATATGCCATGTAAAGAATTGGAACCTTATATGGGGAATTTTTTATTTGTAGGAAAACACACATACTTATTTTTTCCCCTAAATTACTAATGAAACATTGGAACCAACACACACTAACTTGGTACCTATATCATAATAATCCATCCCATTTATATCTATCAAATTGTAAATAACCAATTTGTAAAGGTTATCAACATCACAATTTTCTATCATTTTATGAACATATAATAGGTGACGTTTCTTTGAATGGTTTTCAAATATATAAGCATGCATGTAAACCCATGATTTGTTTTCAACTAATGTTACCTTGTCAATAGATAGTGAGATAAATCATGCCACCTTTAATTTTTCTTTCATATCCTCTTTTTCAATAATTTCAAGACATTTCCCCATTTCGCAAACACTTTTATCTCACCAATGTGATTGTGTAATGTTATGAAATTCATTATGTTAAAATAAAATATTATAATCTAAAACATTAGATATTGTCTATATCTTTTTAGAATGTGATATATTGTAGAGAACTATATTTTTTTTACATGTAGATTCAACTAGGCAAATTTTCTAAATTGAGTTGTAATTGATCCTCCTTTCTCAAAAAGTTGTCATTGATGTTTATAATTTTTTTCATTATCTATTCCATAAAATTAATGCATGCATTCTTTTTAATTTTTCCATCTCATTATTTTTTTAGTTTGTTCATCTTTTTATTTTACTAATGCATATTTTACCAAAATATTTCTCAATTGTGTCCAAATTGAGTTGTATTTTATGGTCTTTTCCAAATTTTCAACTATATATTGTATATTTACATTATTTTGGAGTGTCGGTACTATTTTATGGATCTACAGGTTTAATGAATGTACATTTCAATCCCTAGTTGAACTTAAATGACCTTTTAATTTACCATGTACATAATAAATCATTAAAAATTTTGTAATTATATTTGAAATTTCATACCCAAGGTATATCTTTCAGTGAAGGCATGTCTTCATCAACATCCATGATGTCATCATCTAGTGTCCTTTACCTTGAATTTTATAAGGGAATTTCATACCTACGTACATCTTCAAGAAGAAAAATATCTTCAATAGGGTTATTAGTGGGTTTTTCATGAAAAATGGTTTGATCTTGTAATTATTATTGAAAATTGATAGGAAAGAGCAAAAGAATATTGCTTACATACATATATTACTGCATGCACATAGAGATAAATATATATATATATATATATATATACGAATTCCTATGTCTGTAGATTGCTTCTTGCATATCCATATGATCATCTACATATGGTCAACTACATGCATAGAAAATCATATAAATATATAGGTTGTGATCTACATATGTATAAAATCATTTTTATATGTAGGTATTCATGTGTGTGTGTGTGTGTGTGTGTGTGTGTGTGTGTGTGTGTGTGTGTGTGTGTGTGTGTGTGTGTGTGTGTGTGTGTGTGTGTGTGTGTGTGTGTGTGTGTGTGTGTGTGTGTGTGTGTGTGTTTGTGTGTGTGTGTGTGTCTGTATATATATATATATATATATATATATATATATATATATATATATATATATATATATATATATATATATATATATATATATATGTATATATATATATATATATATATATATATATATATGTATATATATATATATATATATATATATATGTATATATATATATATATATATATATATGTATATATATATATATGTATATATATATATGTATATATATATATATATATATATATATATATATATATACACATACATGTAGATGATCACCTTTATATTTAGGTGGTCTTTTGTGTTTAGGTCTATAAGTTAACCTTAATGGGAAAGTACAAATAAATAACAATAAACCATTTGATATTTAGTACCTATATTTGGTGTCTAGATAAAACAAGATAATAAATTAATTTATTTTGTTAATATCATTGCCTTCTTAACATTCTTTATGGAAGCCATCAAAGTAGACAATATAAACACTTGACAAAAAATGTTCATGCTTGATAGTAAATTTAGACACTTACCAAAAATTGAAAATTCATGACAAGAAACATATAATGTTTAATGTCATCATTTATTGAATATGATTTATGAAAAAAACACTACTTTCACAACTATCAAAGAGAAAAAAGGAATTTAATATAATACTAATTATTAAGTATATACAGTGGTGAATTTTCCTATATTAACATTCAAGGTGATATAGAAATACATGTATATAAACAAATTTATTTTAAAAATTAGGTGAGTTGACCTTAAAAATTAATGTATATCTAAAAATTTAGGCCATTCCCCATTGTTGACTAACCCACAAAATCTCCAAATGTCAATTTCTAAAAAAACAATATTCAAGACTTAAATAAAATTCAACAAAAAAAAACTATACATGTGACTAAAACTCAAGCATACCACACCTATAAAAAAAATATTTCGATTATACATAAACTTACATCTTTTATGTTTCTTCCTTTGGCTACTTCTTTGGAACCTTACGCACCTCCCTTAATAGTAGATCTAATTTTAGATGGCCTTATTCATCTAAGGGTTCCATAGTTTTTACTATTTTATGCCACCATTGTACCCATAGAATAATCCCTTTGTAGACTTTAATTCAAGATTTGACCTCTTCTTATTTGTAATATCATAGTATGTTTTACATATGAAAATTTGTAGATGTTTTAATAATTGCTAATTATGAGTTCATACTTCTTGAAAAGTATTGTCAACTAGTACTAATGTAAACAATCAGTTTACTAAATAACAAGTTTCATCCATTACTTTAGACCTAAATTTCTTCTCCAAATGCTCACCACCTAGTATACTCTAGTCAATATAACCTGATATTATTCATCTAGCTCAGAAAGATCAAATTCATCATAGGGCCAAAAATTTGCAAAACACCATGGAGATTTTTTATCCTCCCATCTCTAATTATTAGTTTTCATATTTTTCTCCCTATTATCTAATAGGTTGATTTATCACCCAAAAATACATCACAACCATCATATTATTCATATTCATAGAACCAGTCCTTCTAATGATTCATATGATAGGATGATTCATACTCTACAATCCATTCATCATCACATTAGTTTATTACTAATGATGTGAGATATAAATAGTCATTTCTATTATTGGAGAGATTCTCACTTATGGATTGTGTAGTGTCTCATGGTTTTCCTTTCTACACATTATTTTGTCTACGTTCCTTCTTCAAATTCTTTGTATTGTTTCAATCCCAACATTTATTCAATTATTTATCTATAACATTTGATCTAAATTTATCCTCAAACAAAATATCCCTTATTTTTCACATAACTCATTCTTTCAATTATCCTCACGCAATTATGGAATTATTAGTCTTATAGTTTTCTATAAACTTGTAGATCATATCATTTTATTATAGATCTTTCATTACATCTTTTGAATTGGTTACATTGTAGTTTTGGTAATTTCCATTACCAAATTATCCTATGAGTTTGGAAAATATTACAATAGCATGATATAGTTTTATTCATCATTCATCTTCACATCCATGATGTTTAACCCTTTTAGGATATATAGGTGGAGAATGGATCTCTAAGGTTTAAAATGGAATAGCTAAATTAAATGGAGTAAACTATTCTAAGAATAGGCTAATTAATTAAATTTAGATAATAAAATATGTCAAATAGGATAATATGACAAATATAGAAAGTATAATGCTAAACAAAAAATGGAAATTAATAACATGAAGGAGAAATTGTACCTAATTTATGTAATGATGATAAATCATGTATCTACTTTGTTTAGTGCAAGAATAGTCTAACTAAAGACTTAGATTAAATTGTCAGATTCTATAAATATAGTTTAAGTCAAGTTCGACACATGTTTTTTACAATGGACAATAATATCAACACTTATGTCTCTTCTTCATCACTTATTTTTGGACATGAATAATGACTCTTTTATGGAAATTACACCTACCCATATTACAGTTGTCTTCATCCCTTATCATCCCTAATCACTCCCTCCTTTTCTCTCATCATCTATAATCACTCTCTCACTTAACCTCACCATCCATCATCAAATATAATTTCTCCCTCATCATCCCTAATCACTACCTCATTGAGCCTCACCATCCCACATCATCCTTAATTGTTACTTCCTTTTACTTTATCATCCATAATCACTAAATCCTCATCCCTCGTCATCCCTAATCACTCTCTCATTGACCCTAACCATCCCTCATCATCTCTAATCAAACCTTAATTAACCTTCACAATCCCTCATCATCCCTAATCACTCCATCATTGAGCTTCATCATCCCTCATAATCCATAATCACTCCCTCATTATTCATCACCATTCATCATCATCCCTAATTACTCCCTCATCATCACTACTCAATCCCTCATCATCCCTCCTCATCCTTGAACACTACAACTAATACCTTAATGGTGAGTGTTGTAGCTTCCAACTTGTTCCCAATTGGCTTATGTTCTAATTCAAAATTTTAATCACTCAAATAGTTCCAAAATAAATTCTTATTTTAATCATCATATTTCACTCTAATAAGGAACTCATATATATCATTTGATTGTTTAGTGGGATTCAGATATCTATATGGTAATCCACACCTAGTCTATGGAGAGAGTGTGTATCCAGATCCCTAGACTTGAGTAAACACATAGGAATTAAAGTAAAGGGTGAGTTGAAATTATATTAATTACATATATATTCAGATTTCATCATCAAATAATCCCAATCCTAGAGTTGAGAATCTAAATTTTATATATATATATATATATATATATATATATATATATATATATATATAGGGGTGACTAGAGACTAGTGGAGAATTACAATCCCAACTGTATATTTCACTTCCCATTTTCCCTATATGTCATTGAAAGTGAGGGGATAAGTGGTTATGACTCCATGACTAAATTATATGACTCCTTGAAGGTGAAAATTATGGACCATGAGATATCCCATCAAGTGGAATGTGGCTCACTATATAAGTAGAACTTCCCTAATGATCTACAATCTCCTAAGAATGACATACCTCCATAGTAACCTTATCTAGTTGGAGTTGAATAGGCATATAAAATAGAGATATCATAAAAACATTTGGGTTCATTTGGGAAAAACTAGCACACTATATAGTTTTTTAATCCCTTTTATCAATGTAAGATTATTTTCCCATTGATCACATATCTTTAACATTGTGTTTTTATACTTATAAGGTTGGATAACATGTATAAGCTATCCTAGATCAACACACACACACACACACACACACACACACACACACACACACACACACACACACACACACACACAAAAGGGTGCGTGTGTGTGTGCACACACACAAACATGCACGTGTACAAATGCACACGCACATAAACACACATGCATGCACACACACGCACACGCATGTGCGCATGCGCGCACACACACACAAATGCGCGTGAATGCACATTAAATTTGGTTTAGATCTGAGCATGATAAACAAATCTAAATACTTAAATAATATTATTTAAACACAATAATTATATTATGCTATCTTATTTATTCATACAGGATATTACATTTCTATTGGAAAATCATTCCTATAATTATGAAGATTATCTCTTCATGAAAATATCATTGTATCCCTATTAATCTACAAATAAACTATGTTCATAAATTTTTTGTAATAATATTATGACTACCTAAATATAATTAACATGCTAACTCACCCATATTATATTTACCTCTTGATAAATATATAAACTAGCACAATGTAATAAAGTAATCCTTAACATTCCCCCCTTAGTTTATACATGGTGCAAAAACATTCACACTCTCATCTATAGTATGCTCACCCTTTGTTGTATGCCCTAATTGGCTCATGACCTTGATAAAAAGAAAGGCTCACTCCTTCCCTAGTTTTAAGTAGGTTTCCCACAAACCTTGACATGAAAATGACCCATAAATTGTTCAACTCTAGTGGTTTTTTGGATCTTACCACAAACATTTTCAAGATCCATGAACTGACTTAGATCAGTGATTTATGTCATTTCAAAATGTTTTCACATCAAGAAATTGTGTTTGGAATTATACAAAAATTATAAATCTTAATCATGTATATACTTTTGTTTTTATTTTCAAACATACAACGGAAGTTAAAAAATACACCACACTACATATGTCACCAAATATTCTTAGGCCTCATTGTTGGTGACTGATGAGAGGATACAGAACCTCTAACCTTTGTTTCCTCCTTCCTTTAGTTGATGAAGTTGATTCACTCAACTGCAGAATTCATGAGCATAAGATTCATGAATTTATCAAGGAGAAGACCCCCCATAATATGGATGTTGCATATATGCAAAAATGCATATCTGAGGCAATGTTTTTTATTTTCACAATTTAAAAAAAATGACTTGACTTAGACTAAGACTTTATATTTTTGTCCATATTATAAACTTTATTGACTCTTTCATAACTAATGGTATATTTTTTATAACATGAAATTAAAACTTAAATGACTAATTTTCATCTACTAATTACCATGCATGACTCTTTTAAAACTTATAAAATTTTGCATGATAGAATAATAAAAGATAATTTTGATTTTGACTAAAATTTTAATTTTTACAATGACAATAGTATTAATAAAAGATGATAATTTAGACTAACAACACATAATATTTAATTTTGAAATTATACCTTTAATAATTTGAACCCTTCAAATAAACTCTAAATATAATAATGACATTTACACCTATTAAAAACATATTATACTTATGACTAAACCATAAAACTTAATGACTTATAAAAAATGACTTATAACTTGTATGACACAACTTACATGACACACATTGCATTTTAAAAGACTTAGACAATCATAATAAAAATATACTAAAGAAACTAAAAAGTCATGACCATATAAAAGTCAAATGTTAATGGCTCACATGTAAAATGGTATATGATGAACAAAAATAAAATTGATATGAAATCAATTGTACAGATAGTACTCAAGGAGTTATATCATAAATGGGTTTGATGCATTGAGTAGTAAATATTTCAAAATGCTCGATGAGTATACACATCATGGAAAGAATTTGATATGATGTCATATACAAAGGAAAATGCATCCACCCTTAATGGATATTTATTCAATAATTTTTGAGCTTGTATATGTGATAGGTCAAGAGACATTTGTATTTGAAAATAAAATCTAAAGCAAGATTTTGGTCGGGTCTACAAAATCTAAGCCACATAGCTGATCTAACATGATCATATAAATATTATTATGATCATGAATTTTGAATTTTGGGTATATGTTCATGAATAGATTTGTCAATAATATTATAGAATCAACACCTGTCTCATCATCACTTTATCGATGCCAAGGCACTTAATGAAAATTAGGAAGGTAGAGGTACATTGATTGGCACAATAAGAGTTTCAAAGAGTTAATAGATTTGAGCACATAAATACCACAACACATTTAATACATGGAATAAATTTGTCATAAGATGCATTCAAAAACCATTGAGAATCATTGACTATAGATTGGCAAGCTAGTCCTTGTGGGAGAATGTTTTTGTTCAAATGCCAAAGACTCCTTTAATTTATTAAGGATAATAAATTTAAATCTAATTTATTAAAGTCATAGTTTTCTAAATTAGAGCCTTTTGCTTTGATCATGTAAGCATATTTTCTTATGGTAGAACTTATCTTCTATGCTAAAAATTTCTATATAGAAAAATCTCTCATTACCAAGGCAATAGTGAATAGATAACTACCCCTGGTTACACTCACAAATCCATCATAGGTAAAGGATCGAGACTGCTCTGATACTAGATAATAAAGTTGGTTCAAATCTGAGCATGATATACATAGTTGAATACATAGATAATATTATTTTAACACATAATAATTATATTATGTTGTCTTATTTCTTCATATGGGATATTACATTTATATAGGAAAACCATTCCTATAATTATGAATATTATCTCTCCATAAAACTCTAACTATATCCCTATGAATATATAAATAAAATATGTTTGTAATATTATTGTACCTATTTTATGACTACCTAAATATAATTAACAAAATAAATCACTCATATTAGATTTACCTCTCAATAAATATCTAAGCTCACACAATGTTGTAAACTACTCCCTAACAAAATAAATAAGGTCTTGTTGAACCATTAATTTTTTTGGAGAATTACACATATGATATAGACAAAAACTCAAAGATAAGTTACTATTGGCAACCCAAGTGGCACCTTGTTGAATTAGATTACTCATCTCTCATTTAAACTTATACTAACATTGAATTGGTCTACAAGTTGTGGGGTACCTATAAATTTGACCAAACCTCTAGATTATGAGGCTAGCTCCTCTGATATATCAACACTTATGCTCAGTTTACTAAAATCCACATTTTTTTGGGGTGAAAAGATTTATAAAGATAACATAAATATAAAACTTATATTAATGATGGTTATGTACCAATACTTTCATCCACTCAAATTAAAATCTTAACAACACTAATGAACTAAGCATGGATTGAAAGACTATCTCCAAGGCATCATATACAATAATGTTTTACATAGAGGTCATGGTGAGTGGATTTAACTTGGAGGTAATTGGTGAAATGTATATTTTGAAACACTTATAACCAAGTTAGGCTTCAAAACTTATCACCAACCTTTGACACTTCATATAACATGCATAAGACAACTAATTAACATATAGGTGTACTAAGAACATGACAAGGGAAGATTCATAAAACCTATACAAATGTAAAAAATCATTTAAACACTATAATTCAATCATAGATAAGCTTAACTAGTCTATTTTATTAATCCAATAGGTTACAAATCTCAATCTTGATAGATTTTCCTCATGCCCAAGAGATGGATCCAAAACAAGGCTATAACGCCTAAAATATATAGAAAATGAGGAGATAAGAATCTAGATAAATGGCATAGATAAGATTAAATATATTGATAACCTTTAAATGTATTAGTGTCAAGTCTAAATGAACATCATACATCATTCCATAAGCCTTCTTGAGTAATAAACACCTAAAAATTTGCCATATTAGGTGAATAGGTTAGCTTATCCTCCACATCCATAGATTGGCTGATTATAAGAGAGTTTTAGAGGTAACTACAATACTTTTTTTGCATATTAAATTCCTTTAGGAGGTATAAAAAGTTTAAAACTTCATTCTCCATTGATTTGCATCATCTTAAACTACCTTGTTTCTCTCTTTCTACATTTCTTCACCAAAAAACATTGTTTTTTGACATGTCTATATAGTTATGTACAAAATGTTTCCATGGTAAGCACCCTTTATGATTTTAATTCATTATTCAATTATTTATTAGGTGATTTATTGGTGTTTGGGTGAAATAATCTTCATTTTTTCAAAAACTATTATGGAGTAGGTTTAGGGAGGGTTTTGTATATCCACTATCTTAAAGATGGTTGATAAATTATACACATCCAAAATAGAAATTATTTACATGTATATTTATTCCATGGACCCCTTCAACTTTCCTAAGATTATTGGGTTCCCGTGCAAAAGGTTTGTCAAGATACGTATGTAGGGAGTTGACCATAAGCTCTCTGCATGCATTTTAAACTTGTTTATAGTCTTAGAAATCATTCATAAACCTAAGATCCTAAATAAAACTAAATCCACCATTAAATTAAATTTTAATATGTATAATAGCTATTACTAAAATCATTTTAATAAAGTCTTCTTTTGGTGAGAGATATAAGCTCTTGATAGGCAACTTGAATTAACTGCTAAGGGTTGAGTGGTTCGAGTTACTTGTAAATACATATATTGATATTTATTTTATTATCATACGATTAAAAAATTTAATTTATTACCTAAACTAACACATTACACCTTGTCATGAATTCATATTTTCTTATAAGATTACTAAGGTGTATCAAGGTGACATAGGTCTTATATGCCTAATTGGCCTAAACTATGTGTTAGAGGTTTGAGTGACCTTTAGGTGAATTTTGGGTTAAACCACATAATATTAACTTCATTAAAAAAAATTTCAACCTTATACAAATTCCCCTAGCTACTCAAACCTCAACCTTTCTCCATTCTTTCATAAGACTGCATATATGATTGCACTACTAATTTGTATGTTTGGGGTTTTGAGGTTTGATTCCATCAAAGACATGTTTTATGGAGTTTTAAATCTATGTATCATGTTATATGAGTGTATATATTTTTATTTTTTTCCCTTATAATCACCTAATACCCTTTTTATCCTTGATTTCTCTACCCTAGGGTTTCTTGGTAGTAATATTTTCTTAACCCCAGGGTGACTGAGTTTGGCACTTATCCTATATTTTCTCATCAAAATATGTTACTCATTCTCTCATACCTTTATTATCTTCCAATATATTTCTTATTTCTTTGAACACCTCTCAACCAAAATGGATGTCACCAATCTTAATACATGAACATGTTTTAGGTCACTCTTCTTTACTAGCCCTAAAGGGCATTTTGTTTTGAAAACCTTAATGTCATATAATCCAAATAGAATATAAATACATTAACATAACCATTTCACGTCTTAAAACCCATTTATTAAGTCTAAAACTCTATGTAAAGGTCTCAAAATTCATAAATGACAACTTGGTCTTATCATAGACTATTTAATTGACTACAGTAGCTATGAGATAAAAAATTGACTATCTCTATTGGTTTTATTACATTTAGAATATTATTAATAGTTTTATATATTATTAATGATAATATACACTAAAATTAGATCCCAAGTCCACTTATACATGCCTCAAAATCATAAATTTTTCCAAAATTGGCTATAAGGCACTGATTGTGTGCATATGACTATGTATGCATAAGGTTTTGGGTCTGCTCTTTAATATCCTCCTCATGATATATGTTTTCCCAAACATGATTTATAAACCATATTACCTATCTAGGATAAAACATGAGTGTCTTTATTATTTCATACTAGCCTTCTTTTAGGCTTAACTAGCTATCTAGAATTATAGCTTGTGTATGCTTTTAATGAGTGACTTGACGTTGATTTATGTTTCTTTGGGATCATAAACTAAATTAATCCTTTCCAAAATATTTTAACCTAATATAATATTAAATAATATCTTAAACACTCTCAAACACCTCCTTATTAACCATATTACACCTTTATTTCACATATGGTTCCACTGTCTTCTATTCCCAACTCAACTCTGCCTTGAACTGAGCCCTTAACTACATTCGTTGTCTTTGAATAGATTAAATGAGTATGTTTATGACCTTGAGTATGCCCAATAATAACTTCATCACCAATCACTACATGTAATTCCTCTTTATTATTTAAGGAACCTTACATATTTAGGTAAATAAACTTATGATTTGAGAACCATGTACCTCTCTCTTAAACCATGAGTTGGTTGTAGGTGGTCATCTTGCATTTTTGGCTATGAGAGAGGTGAGTTTTCCCATGTAGATGTTTTGAGAATTTAAATTTCACTCTCACCTTAATAAGTTTTTTATAAACTTCACTCATCCACCAAACACATTTGATCAATAATACACATCTCATATCTCTGAGTGGGCCAAATAGGAATGGATGTAGTTTCTTAAGTAAGCCATATATGAGATAGTTGCTTGATGAAGAACATGAGGTGAGTTTGAAAATTGATAAACTTTAATATTTCACCATTCACCCTAAAACCTTTCCATTATTCATTCCCACCTAAGATCAAAACCTTGATCTTCAACCTTGAAAACTCAGTCATTAAGGGTTTTTAGAAACATTGTTATATAGACTAAGTACCATGTCACTATCATCATGTTTGAATATGTGAAGTTGAGACTTGAATCAAAAAGTAGATATAGTAATTGTTTTTAAATTTATATATTCATCTTCCAAATACTCATCCACTATTAATTACCTTGAATTAAACCCTTAGTTCATACCAATATCTAAACCAACATGGTATGGTTGTAGGTGGTCATTTGACACATTTGTATGGATTGTTGGCAGTGTTGGAAATTTGATTTACATGATGCACAATGGGAAAAATACCTATGTTACTCCAATTTTATCCATTTTCCTAAAGTATCATGAATCTTTCCACAAGATTGGTAGAATCAATAATAAACAAGGAACACAAGTTACCTTAACTTTTATAAAACTACCTTAAAAACTACTACTATGGAGAATTTTCATGTTGTTTATTTTAATCTCTTGATTTTCCTTGCTGGATTGTGCTAGGATCATGTTGTTTTTATTTATTATCTTGACTATTCCTTACCCTAGTGTCAATTTGACTTACATTAAGTTGACCAAAATTTTGTATTAAATACATTTTTCATCTTTTGATAAGGCCTTGGATATTGTAGGTGTTGATTAGGAAACTTGGAATAGGCATATTCATACTAATGAGAATATTCTTGATATACTTTAGTGTCATATTGTATTTATCTATGAACCTATCCAATTCATCCTCTTCACAACCTCTCAGACCATCTTATTTACAATCTCAATGGAATTCCTCATATGACAACCCTATGTTCCTTATCTTATATGGTTTGAGACAATCTTTAGTCCTTCTTGGCCTAACGAGATTTATTAGTCATCTTGACTTGACATGAGTTGATAGAGGAGTCAAAATGATCTAAATCAATCACCCTATATTGTCTTGAATTTATTTAATATGAATTTATTCATTTGAACCTCTAAACCTTATGAAACTCATATTAGTATGTTTGGTTGTAAGTGGCTATAGATGAAGATCTCATAATAATATTTACATTGAGTTATTGTTTCTTTGACTTTAAAACTTCATGACTTTTCAAAGTAATTCAAACCTCTTATCCACTCTTTTAATATTTCACATATCTTAATGCAAACATCATGCCACCTCAACTTACCTTTAAGATAATGTACAGACTAGTTCAAACCTTGCCTCTTCTTAAGAGCTTATGTTTCAAGGATGGATTATTTAGCCCATTTGAAAGACTTTTATGATGATATAATGCAATGAAAAATATATGAATCCATTTAGAAATGTAACAAATCTTTTTTAGAGTTCTAATTACTCTAAAACTTCTCTATAGCCTATATAGGCTTGTAGTTAAATAAAACAACAATCTACCATTAGAAAATGTATATTAAATTACCACCTTAGACCTTTAATTGCTTCAATATGTTAAATATGATATCAAGATCATAACACATATGGGATGAAGTTGAATAATGTAATTTAAACTTATTAAATACTCTTGACAAGCTCCATAAACTTTCATTTTTCTATCACCATGCTCAAAAGAGTTAAAAACTTAAAAACCCAATTAAATGCCTAAATGAAGAATCCATAGTGAGTGCCTTAAATTTTAAATAATTATTCATAAAGGAGATAAATTTAAATTGATAAATAATTCCCAAATATGGAATCTATCTCAGAACCCTTCCTCTACCCAAAATTCCATATCTTAATATTCTCTTTCATGGTCATACCATATGAAATCCTGAAGGTCTCTCTTGAGATACAAAGAAACTAGGTGGTTTTTTAGGATACATTTTGAGCCTGTATGAGATAATTTTTCCATGAATATTCACTATAACACCTACCATGAAATCTTCTTCAAATTTTTGGCCTCTATTGTATGTAAAATTTCATACAAATCCATACATCTACATGAAAGCATATGAAAATATCCTTTCTCTTGCATTTTGTTCATACTTCAAGATTTAAACCAAAAATTTAAGGGAAAATTATTAATATTAAAATTCAATAGGTGTATTTAAATAATTAAAAATTCTCTTGAGGTCAAAATGGGTGCATATTTGACACATGGGAGCTCTTTAGAGAGCAAAACTATGCTTTAGAATTGTATGAGGAGATAATTCAAAAGTGTAATACATTTGACTTAAGGAAATGGAATGAATATGAAGGTATTTAAATGTATTATAAATTATTTAATGTCTTTTTTACTCCAAATTTACCATTTAAAGACACAAAACCTCTCTTTTAGGTAATATACATAGCTTCACAAGGATAATTGTCAATAAATGTCATAGAGAGTATGTTATAGCCTTGTAAATGTTTCAAATATACTTATATGTATTTGCATAACACTTAAAATCTTATATCCATATTCATACCTTACATATACCAGATATATTATAGAATCTCATGATGAGTCATCAGCAGCCATTTTCACCATCTTCAATAAGGCATTTTTAGATCACAAGACCACTTGAATTCCATGTCAAAGACCTCTAAACATTATCAAACATCATTATCACACTTTTAAAATGAGACATGGAGATGACAAAACATTGAGACTCAATACCTTAACTTGATAATCAATGAACACTATGATGAGCAGTAACATCACATAAGGACCTAAGACATCTAGGAGATATGGTGATCAAAAATAGACTCAATGATATATCTAAGAGTGTTTTAATGACATCAAGAAGAAAATAGGAGACATCATGACTTAGGATAGAAAAATTTACATGGTTAAGTGGATTTTATGAAAATTGTTTAGTTGTATAGGGTGGTATTTGTCCTTGGTAAGCTAGATTACCAAAAAAATTGGTTATTCATAGGTTTGACCACCTTGATGAAGATAATACATTAATTTTTTATAACAATTATAGTCTAAAATAGAACAACATGATTTGATGACTACCTTGGAATTTTAAAGAGATTTTTTAATTTTTGACACTAATTACTATCTAAAATAAACAATAAGACTCAATAAACATAATACAAGAAATACACCTAAACCAAGAAGCATGCCACACCTAACCTATGGAAAAAAATAAAACAAACCAAAAAAAATAACAAGGTAGTAGACTGCTACTTGTGCTAACCACTTATTGAAATAGTACAACAAACTAAAACAACGAACCAATGGTCAAAATATTTCCTCTAAGGTCAAATGGAAAACTTGATTGATTACTATGGCTCCATGGAGTCTGATTGCCACATTTTGATAGCTTCTTATTGAAACTAGTAGCATTAACACACTCGTGGACTCTTGGAGAAGTAGATAGGATTTATTGTTCCACTTTTATGTGCATGGAGTGTACATGTTATTTCAAAACCCAATAATACTCCTCCCATATCCATCTTTCTTGTATCAACATTGTTAATTCTAACTCAATCATGAGTTGTTAATGTTTCATCAAATTCTCATATAATGATTGTATTGGTAACTCAACTAATGTGCTTTGATTAGTGACTCCATTATGATCCATTTGAGATAGTGTTTTTTCAAGGTCTTTAACTTAATACAACATGTCATTAGTCTCTCCTTGATTTTTATTATATGAATTAGTATGATCAGTCATAGTATTATTATTTACAAGACCTTCCTCAAGCTCTATACGGGGTAGAGATGGATTTTCTATGTTCAAACAAAAAATTTATATGTCATCCCAAAAGGCCATATCTTCATGACTTATTAGAAAGACATGGAGACAATTCTCATCATTATCATTCACTTATGAAAAATTATGCTTATCAAACTCACACTATGAAACAACTTGGTCATCCTCATTTTCAATAGAAAATGGCATTTCATCAACCCACTTAAGCTATAGCTCATCTTGATGACCAAGAATTGGTCCTTTATCTTCAATAAAAATAGAGCTTTCTTGAACACTTACCTTTTATTGGATGTTTGAAGACTCTATAGGTTCATCTCCTTGCCTTGCAGTTATTATAGGTTCAATCGATGCCCCACTCTCACACTCATTAGGGTTTTCATGACAAAGAGTGATTGACATATCATCTAAAAGATCTTGGGAAACCCATTATGTTCAACTAAAAGCTCTTTATATTGTGTCTCATCTTATAAATCATCCTCTTTTGTATTATGAAAGCTTGAATCATGTTTATCCTTGATAAAAGGTGTTCTAATGATGATATATTCTTCATGTTTACCTAAGTCACTTTCATCTTATATTACCCTAGATAAATCAACTTCATTTATCTCATAAAGTAGAGGCTCTTTCTCCAAAATTGGAATTGTGGACCCTTGAAAATGTTTAAGAAGGTGAGTCAAGTCCAATGGTGTTTCCACGGATGCTTCATTATACTTATTGGCTACTCAACATTGACAACTGTCACTTCCTCTCTATGTTGTATATTTTATTGAGTAGATTTCCATATGGGGAAGTCCTTAGGTTTTTTAAGAGGGAGGATTGGGAGATGAATGTTCTCATATTTTATTTTTAGAACAATACCTAGGTTTATGTGTGATTATCTTCTCTCTCCCTTGACTACTGGACTTGTTTCAAAGTCATAAACTTGGGTTTAGGGAATTCTTCTTTTGAACTTATTGCAGCCATGGCTATGAATGGAGAAACTTCATGATGAGATTATGTTACTTTTATAGCTTCTATCGACTAATGTACATGTTGCTTTCTAAGCTTAAATTGTTTATCAATGTGATCCTCAAAGTATAACACCATCTCATTAGATATATCTTCCCACTGGTCAAAATATGAAGGCCTTTACATTATCTATTGTGAAACATGTAACTCAGCCTCCTGAAAAAATGCTTCTTACACCTCTTGAGGTCTCTCTTAGATAGACATCTAAGTGGGAAATGTTGTTAAGGTTTGAAAAGAATTTTGAGGAATGTGGAACACATTTTTTTGAGATTATTGATATGGAAAAGGTATCTTAGTTGAGGACTGTTGTGGAATGAATTATTGAACATGTTGTTGGTTATGGTGAACCTAGTGTGTCTCTCATGGACCACCAAATTCTCTTTAATGACTTCAATTAAACCACGTATATCCAACATATCACCACTAAATTTTTAATGGATTTGTCTTATGAAATATGTCCACTCTTCCTTATATTGATGTAAGTAAGCTCTCATACTCTCAATCTCATGCTTGGGGATTTTTTGTCTATAGCTCCTTTATGTGTTAATGCTCACCATGTGTTTTCCATAGACAAACAATGTCATTTTAAATATTGATATGGATTATTTTGTCACTTGAATGATTTGATCAATAATTTCATGATATTTCCATGAATGTTTAGATTGATAAGAAGGATATCAAGGAGGTGAATGAATCTCACAAGGAGGGCTAGAGTAGTGTCCTTGGTATTGAAAAGTATCATAGGCCTAATAAAGGCTCTTATATTGTTGATCAAGGTGTATATAAGGATGATAGGTGTCATAATGACATGGATGCAAATCATATTATGATTAGGATGGATCATAGGGTTGTTGATAAGGTAGTGAATGATAGGAATCTACCCCATATGCAATCATCACTTAATATAATGCACATGAATATCAAATAACTTATGAACAATAACTATTGATACCTCCAAAATAATGACCAAGAATACCATTTGAAGCCACTTATGAAGACTAAAATGATGATGTTAATGCTCTAATGCTTGCATTTGATTTCATTAGGCATGTCATAACTATTAATGACCCAATTTGTACCCTATTGAAGTATATTCCTTATCTCTCCTTGAAACATGGACTAAAATTGGATTGGTCTATAGGTTATCGGTTACCTATAACGTAGACCAAACCTCTAGATTATGAGGCTAACACCTTTGATATATCGACACTTATGCTCAGTTTACTAAAATATACTTTTTTTTGGGGGTGAAAAGAGTTAAAAAGATAACATAAAGGGAAAACCTATAGTAATGATGGTGATGCACCATTAATTTCATCCACTCAAATTAAACTCCTAACAACACTAATGATTAAGCATGGAATAAAAGACTATCTCTAAGGCTTCATATGTGATAGTGTTTTACATGGAGGTCACGACGAGAGGATTTAACTTTGAAGTCATGGGTGAGTGGTCTACTTTGAGACATTTCTGACCAAGATACACTTTAAATATGATCACCAACCTTTGACACTTCATATAACCTACATAATATAACTCATCAACATATAGGTGTGGCAAGGCCATGTCAAGGGAATATTCATATCACCTATACACATATGAATAAGAATTTACACACTATAATTAAATCATAGATAAGTTTTAACATTCCATTTTTTAAACCAAGAGGTTCCAAAGCTCAATCTTGGAAGTTTTTCCACATGCCCAAGAGAGGAATTCGAAACAAGGCCATAAGCCCTAAAATATATAGAAAACAAGGAGAGAAAAATATATATAAATGACGTAGAGAAGAGGAAAAAATGTCATCAATTAATTCATTAACTAATCATTACTTTATTTACAACTAGTTACAAGCATCACTCCATGTTGATGCTCTTGCATGATCCTTAAATGAGTTGTTTGGCATTAGAATGAGGTGGTTAAACATCATAAGCATATAAAACCTTATCCTTATTTATAGAATAATAATTAATTCAAGTGGGTTAATCCTTCTATTAAGGCCATGGAACATACATTGATTTTGAGTTAAGGATTAGTCATATGGAGTGACTGCCACTTAAGATCAGTTATGTATGTGATTAGCACTTAAGATCAGTGTATGTGATTGGCACTTAAGATCATTTTCATGAATTTACACATAAGATAAATTTAATAAAATGCTACTTAACATAAATTATGTGGCATGGATTACCTCTTAATAACTTTTTCAATAGTCTTTTATGCCTTTCTTTAGCTTCTCTTGTTGACCAAGTAGGTATACTAGGCCAACTAGGCCTATTAACCTAACTACTAGTACTTGATGACTATGAAATATATAATGAAAACTTGAGAACTTATAAATTTATTAATATAATTTCTAAATCATCATCATGCATTATGTCATGATCGTTGTTGAGCAAGAAACACCTACAAACATGCCACACTAGGTGACTAGTTCACCTTGTCCATCATAGCTATAGACTAGTTGATTAAAAAATAGCTATAGTGGCACTCATAAATATTTTTTTGGACATCCAATTCCTTGAGAAGTTATAACAGGTGCCAAACTTCATTCTCCAATGACTGACATCATCTTAAACTTCCTTGGAACTTTCTTTCTATACTTTTTAATGAAAATAAATTTTCTTTTGATAGGTCTATATAGTTTCATACAACACAGTACCATGGTCATAACCCTATATAATTTTAATTCATTATTAAATTTCTTATTATGTTATTCATTGGATTTTTAGTGTAATAATATTCACTTTTCGTAAAACTAGTCTATAGTAGGGTTAGGGAGGGTTTTAGAGGTCCACCATCTTAATGATGGTTCATAAAGTATGGACCTCCAAACTAGAACTTATTGAAATGTATATTTAGTCCATATACACCTTAAAATTTCCTAATAATATAGGTTTCCCATGTAAATTTTTTGTCAATATATATACATAGATAAGTTGACCATGAGCTCTTAACATGTATTCTGGACCAGATTTTAGTCTTATCAATGATTCCTAAACCTAAAATCCTTAATAAAAATCAATACTCGATGTATTTAAAGTGTGATATGGTTAAAATATATTTATAAGAACATTTTAATCAAATATTTTTTTGGTGAGAGATCCAAGCTCTTGATTAGGCAGCTCGAATTGAATGGATTGGTTCAAGTTAGTTCTTGAGACCCAAAATGAATTTTCCTTTATTATCATATTATTTAAACATATAATTGAGGAAAATAACCATCCAATTAAAAATTATAATTAATTAATCTTTTATTATGATATTATGAATGTGTCTCAAGGTGATATAGGACTTCAAGGCCTAAAATTGGCTTCTATGCATAATTGGCCTAATCTAAGTGTTGGAGGTTTGAGTGACCTATTGTGAGTTTTGGGTTAAGAATAATCTTATTATATTACTTAAACTTTTTTTAAACCTTGTATAACCTCCCATAGCTACTTGAAAATGAACCTTTCTCTATTCTTTCATAACACTGCTTGTATGATTGCACTTCCAATCTATGTGTTTAGGGGCTTTGAAGTCTAAGAGGCTCTTCTTCAATCAAAGAAATGTTTTATGGATTATTATATCCATGTATCATGTTATATGATTATAAAAATTAATTTTTATTCCAATTATAATCACCTAAAACCCTATTTATCCTTGATTCCTCTACCCTATGGTTTCTCAGTAGTCATATCTTCTTAACCCCAAGGTGACTAATTTTGGTGATTCTCCTAAATTTTCCTAACATTATTCTCATAAAAATATGATACTTAGCCTTTCTTACCTTTCTTACCTTCCAATAGATAAATTATGTCTTGAAACACATCTCAACCCGCATAGATGTCATTAATATTAGTCCATAGGCTTGTTTTAGGTTACTCTTCTTTACTAGCCCTAAAGGGCATTTTATCTTGAAAACCTAAATGTCATATACTCCAAAGATAATATAAAGAAATTAAAATCACCGTTTCATGTCTAAAAATCTATATTTTATTCTAAGGCATCCCAAATGACAACTTGGTCTCATCATAGACTATATAATTGACTTTAGTGACTCTGAGATAAAATAGTGACTATCTCTACTACTTATATGACCATTATATTATCATTAATAGTTTTATATATTCCCAATGATAATTTTTACCAGAATTAAGAAGCTAAATCCACTTGTAAAGGCCTTAAAATCATAAATTCTACCAAAAATAGCTCTAAGGCATTGACTCTGTGTATATGACTATGTATGCATAAGGTTTTGGGTTTACTCTATACCATCATCTGAATCATATCTATTAGCCTCAACATGATTTATAAACCATATTTACTATTTAGGATATCCTACTTCAATGTCTTCATTATTTCATACTAGCCTTCTTTTTAAGTTTAAGTGCCTATCTAGAATTATAGTATGTGTATGCCTTTAAGGAGTGACTTGAATGTGCTTTATGATACTTTGGGCTCATGAACCTAACTTAAGACTTTATAAAATATTTTAACCTAATATAATATTCAATAATCTCTTCAAAACTCTCAAATACCTCCTTTATTCACCATATTACACCTTTAGTTCACATATGGTTCCACCATCTTCTATTCTCAACTCAAACTCTACCTTGACATGTGCTCTTCACTGAGTTCCTTGTATTTTAATTAATGGAATGAGTATCATTAGGAACTTAATTAGGTCCACTCAGACCTTCCTCACCACTCCCTACTTAATTTAATTTATCTATATTCATTAAGGAACCTTACATATCTATGTGAAATAACTTCTACCTTGAGAGTCATGTCTCTCTTTGTTAAACCATGACTTGGTTATAGGTGGCCATCTTGCATTTTTAAATGTTACATTCTCATTTATAAAGTTTTTATAAACATCACTCATCCACCAAACACCTTTGAATAATAATACAAATCCCATACCTCTGAGTGAGCCAAACAAGAATGTATGTAGATGATTAATTAAGCCTTGTATGAGACAGTTGCTTGATGAGGAATATGAGGTGAGTTTGTAAATTATTCAAATTTAATTTTTCACCATTCACCCTAAAAAATTTCCATCATTCATTCTCACCTAATATCAAATCCTTGATCTTCAACCTTGAAAACTCAGTCATTAAGGGTTTTTGGAAACTTTGTCGTATGGACTAAGTACCATGTCACTATCATCATGTTGGAATATGTGAAGTGGATAATTTAATGATAAAGTAGATACAATAATTTTTTTGAAGTTTTTATATTCATATTCCATATATCCATCCACTATCCATTACCTTGAACCCAAGCCTTAGTTCATACCACTATCTAAGCCATGGTGGTATGGTTTTAGGTGGTTATTTCACACCTCTATATAGATTATTGGTAGTGTTGTAAATTTGATTATCATGATGAACAATGTAATAAATACCTATGTTAATCCCTTTTAATCCATTTTTACTTAAGCATCATGAATCTTTCTATGAGATTGGTAAAATGGAGAAAAAACAAGTAATGCAAGTTACCTTAACTTTTACACAAATACCTTAAATACTTATAATAAGGATAATTTTCAAGTTGTTTGTCACCATATCTTGATTATACTTGTGAGATTACACTATGATCATGTTGGTTTTATTGATTATATTAACTAGTATTTGCACTAGATCCATTGAAAATGCACTAAGATGATCACCATGGTGTATTAAAGATGTTTTACATATTGTGGTGATGCCTTTACTATTGTAGGTATTCATTAGAAAAATTAGAATAGGCCTAGTCATCCTATTGAGAATATTCTTTAAATAATTTAGCGTAATCTTTGATTTTTCTATTAATCCATCAAAATCATCCTCTTTACAACCTCTCATACCACCTTATTTACAATATTAATGGAATTACTCATATTACAACCTTCTGATCCTTACCTTGTACGGTCTGAGATAGTCCTTAGTCTTTCTTGGTCTAATGAGCTTTCTTAGTCATGTTGACTTAAATTGTGTTGATAAAAGATTCAAAATTCATTAAGTTAATAACCATATCTTGGCTTGTGTTTTTTCAATAGACATTTTTTCATTATAACATACAAACCTCTTGAAACTCATATCAACATGTTTGGTTATAGGGGGCTATAGATGAAGATGTCACATTGAGCCTTAAATTGTGTTGTTGTTTCTTTGACTTTATCACCTCATGGGTTTTTAAATCAAAAAATTAAACCTCTTAGCCACTCTTTGAAAATTTCACATATATTAATAAACTCATCATGCCACCTTATTGGTATGGATAGTGCCTCTTTTTAAGAGCTTATACATCAAGGATGGAGTATTTAGACCATTTTAAAGACTTGTATTATGATATAAGGCAATGAAAAACATATGAATTCATGTATAAGTGTAATAAATCCTTTTCAAAGTTTAATCACTCTCAAACTTCTATATAATCTTTATAGGATTGTACTTGAAGGAAACAACAAGCTCCCATTAGAAAAAATTACATTAAACTATCACCTTGGAACCCTCATTGATTCAACATATTAAATATCATCTAAATATCCTCACACCATGAAAATTTTGTTGATAATCCTAACAATCTACATAAACTTCCATTTTTCTATCACCATGCTCAGGAGAAGAGAAAACTCAAAAAAATGATTGCTTGTTTGAATGAAGATGACATAGTGAGTTCCTTTAATTGTAAAGTATTATCCAAAAAGGAGAGAGAGATAAATTGAGAAAAAATTACCAAATAAGGAATATCTCTTAGACCCCTTCATCTACCCAAAATTATAGATCTTGATATTCTCTCTCATGGCTATACTATCTGAAAACTTGAAGGTCTCTCTTAAGTTACAAAGAAACTAAGTGGTATTTAAGGATCAATTTTTAACCTATTTGAGATCCTTTTTCCATGAGTCTTCTATAGAAAAACTATCTTAAAACTATCTTAAAACTCATTTCCTCTATTGTATAATTTTTTTTGTATAAATACAAATATTTGGATGAAAACATATGAAAATACCCTTTCTCTTGTATTTTATTCATACTTCAATATTTAAAATGCCAACTTTGGGTGAAATTATGAATAATAATAGTCAAAAAATTTATTAAAACAAGTAAAAAGTCTTTTGAGATCAAAATGGGGGCATATTTGAGACATGGGATCTATTTGTAGAGCAAAACTATTCTTTATACTTCGATAAGGAGATACTTCTAAAGCATAATACATTTGAATTAAATAAATAGCATGAATATGAAGGTGGTTAAAGTTATTATGAACTATTTAGTTCCTTTTGACTCCAAATTTAGCATTTAAAGACATAAAACTCTTCTTTCATTAAATATACATAACTTCACAAGGAAAATTGTCAATAAATGGCATAGAGAGTATGGTATAGCCTTCTAAATGTTTCAAGTAGGCTTCTATATATTTTTATCACACTTAAAAGCTTATAAACATCTTCATACCTTACATATATTTAATATATTATAGAATAACATGATGATTCATTAGTTTCCATCTTCACCATCCTTAGTAAGGTAGTTTTAAATCATAAGACCACTTGAATTCCTTGTCAAAGACCTCCAAACATTCTCAAACATCATTATGATACTTGACACCAATTTAAAAAAACACATGAAAATGAAAAAACATTGATAATAAATCCCTTTAAATGACACTCAATGGACACTTTGATGATCAATCACATCACATAATGACCTAAGACATCTTTGAGATATGGTGATCATAAATAGACTCAATGACATCTCCAAGAGTGTTTAAATGACTTCAAGAAGAAAATAGGAGACATCATGACTCATTATATCACCATGTAGAGGCTTAAGTGGATGTCATGAAAAGTTTTCAATTTTATGTGGTGGAATTTGTCCATGTCAAGTCAAATTTCCAATAATTTTGGCAACTCATAGGGGTTGACCAATTTGATGGTCAAGAGAATCCATTGATTTTTTATAACAATGATAGTCTAAAACATAACAACATGGTTTTGATGACTACCTTGGACTACCAAATATATTTTTTAATTTTTGAAACCTCTTATTATCTATAAATAAGAGCAATACTCAACATAAACAACATAAGAAACAGAACTAAAATATGAAGCACACCACACCTAACCTAAGGAAAATAATTTAAAAAAATAGACCAAACAAGAAGGAAACAAACTACTACTTGTGCTAACCACTTATTTAAACAAGATAAAAAACTAAAACAACTAACCTAAGGTCAAACCTTTCCTTTTAGGTGAAATGTAACACCTATTTTACCATTATGGCACCATGTAGTTTGATTTCCACATCTTTATAGATTTTTATTACAACTAGAAGCATTAGTAAATTAATGTTTTCGTAGGTAAGTAGCTAGGCTTTCTATTTCCCCTTTTAGGTGGATGGATTCTACATGTGAGTCAAACACCCAATCAAAATCCACCCACATCCACATTTATTACATCAAAAATTCTAATTCTACCTTAGTCATGAGTTGTTGATGGTTTGGTCAAATTCTCAATCAATGATTATATTGGCAACTCAACTGATGTGATTTGATTAGTGCCTCCATTATGTTCCATTTGAGATAGTTTGTTTTTCAAGGTCTTCAACTTCTTGATATGTGTACAATCATGGCTATAACATGTCATTAATATCTCCTTGATTTTGCCTATAATACTTAGGATGAGTAGCTATAGTAGTATTCTTTACAAGAACTTCCTCAAGCTCCTTATGAGGTGAAGATGTATTATCTAAGCTCAAAAAATAATTGTCTAAGTCCTTCAAAAAGGCCATATCTTCATGATTATTTGGAAATACATGGAGATAATTCTCATCCTTATCATTCACTTTTGGAGCACTATATTGATCAAGCTCACATTCTTCTACAATTTGGTCATCCTTATCTTCAATATAAAATGGCATCTCATCAACCCACTCAAGCTCTAGCTAATTTTGGTGACCAATAATTGGTCCTTTATCTTCAATCAAAATAAAATTTTAGGTAACACTTACCTTTTATTGTATGTTTAAGACTCTATAGGGTCATCTCCTTTCCTTATAGCTACTATAGCTTGAATAGATGCCTGAATCTCACACTCATTAGGGATGTCATGACAAAGAATGACTTTCATATCATCAAGTATTTATTTGGAATCACCTTATTTATTTTTCAACTAAAATATATTTTTCTTGTCTATAATCTTGTAACTCATCCTCTTTTATATTATGAAAGATTGAATCATACCTATCTTAGTCAAAAGGTGTCCCAATGATGATTTCCTCTTCATGTTTACCCATGTCAATTTCATCTTCTATTACCCCAACTAAATATTCTTCATTTATCTCACAAAGGATATCCTCCTTATCAAAGAGTGGAATGGTTTACCCTTGAAAATGTTTGAGAAGGTGATTCAATTCTAATTATGTTACCATGGATGTTTCATTCTTCTCATTGGGTTGCTCAACTTTTACAACCATCACTTCCTCTATTTATTGTATATTTTCTTGAATAGAATTCCATGAGTAGAAGACCTTACGATTTTGAGGAGGGAGGAGTGGGGGATGAATGTTACCTTGATTGATTTTTAGAACAAGACCTAGGTTTATGATTGAATCCTATTCTCTCTCCCTTGAGTGCAATACTTATTTCAAAGTCATAAACTTGGGTTTAGGGACTTCTTCATTTGCACTTGCTACAACAAAGGCTATGAATGGATAAACTTCTTGTTGATATTGTGTTACTTTTGTAGATGTTATTTATTGATTTAATTGATGGTTTGTAAGCTCAAATTGTTTAAAAATGTAAGCCTCAAAGTCTAACAACATTTCATTATAAATCTATTCCTATTGATCAAAATATGAATGTCCTTGCATTATCTATCATGAAATATGTAACTCAGCCTCCTGAAAATACACTTCATACACCTTTTGAGGTCTCTCTTGGATATAATTCAAAGTAGTAAAAGTTGACAAGGTTTGAGAATAATTTTGAGTGTTATGGTGTACATTTGTTTCACATTATTGAGAGGGGAAAGGCATATCAATGAAGGAATGATGTGGAATGAAAGAGTGAACATGTTTTTTGTTATGGTAAACCTAGTGTCTATCATGAAATATCATTTTATCCTCAATGCCTTAAATTAAACCACCTATATAAAACATATCACCACTAACTTTTGAATGGCCTTATCTTATGAAATATGCCCACTTTTTTTTTTCTTGATGTAATGAATACATCATACTCTTAATCTCATGCCTAGGGATTTCTTGTCCATAGCTCCTTTGAGTGTCAATACTCACCAAGTGTTTTTCATATCCAAACAAGGTACGTCTAAAGCTTGATATGGATTGTCTTGGAACTTGGATGAGCCATCCAAAAATTTCTTAATATTTCCATGAGTGATTATATTGATAAGTGGGATGCCAAGGAGGTTAATGAAGTTTACAAGGAGGGATATAGTAGTGTCCTCAATATTGAAAAGGATTATAGGCCTGATAAGGGATTTCATATTATTGATCAAGGTGAATATAAGGCTATTAGGGGTCATAATGCTATGGAAAGGGATCATATTATAATTTGGATAGATCATAGGGCTATTGATAAGGTAGTGAATGATATGAATCTACCCCATATGCAGCCATCACTCAATATAATGGACATGAATATCAAATAAATTATGAACATTCACTATTGATACCTCTAAAATGATGACCAAGATGACCACTTGAAGCTACTTTTGAAGACCAAAATTTTGATGTGAATGCTCCAATCCTTTAATTTTGTCCCACTAGGCATGTTTTAACTATTACCAATCCAATTTTCACCCTATTGAAGTATATTCCTTAGCTTTCCTTCAAACTTGAACTAACATTAGATTGGTCTATAGGTTTTAGGATACCTGTAACTTACACCAAACCTATAAATTATGAGGTTAGCTCTTGTTATATATCAAAACTTATGCTCAATTTATTAAAATATACTTTATTTGGGATTGAAAAGAGTTATAAATATAACATAAAGGGAAAACCTATACTAATGATGGTGATTGACCAATACTTTCATCCATTCAAATTGAACTCCTAACAACACTTATATATTAAGCATGGACTAAAAGAGTGTCTCTAAGGCTTCATATGAAATAGTGTTTTATATGGAGGTCATGGTGAGTGGATTTAACTTATATTTAATGGATGAGAGGTCTACTTTGAGACACTTCCAACCAAGTTACACTTCAAATTTGATCACAAACAGTTGACACTTCATATAATCTACATAAGAGAAACCATCAACATATAAGTGTGGTGAGGACATGTCAAGGGTATATTCATATCACTTATAGACATATAATAAATCATTTACACACTATAATTCAATCATATATAATCTAAAATATTCTATTTTATTAATCCAAGAGGTTACAAATATCAATCTTGGTAGATTTTCCTCATGTCCAAGAGAGGGATATAAAACAAGGCCATAAAGCCTAAAATATATATAAAATGAGGAGAAAATAAGATAGAGAAATGGAATATAGAGAAGGATAAAAAATCACCAATGAAAACATTAACTCAACATTACTTGAGTTACAACTAGTTGCAATCATCTCTCAATGTTGATGCTCTTACATGATTCTTGAATGAGTTGTTTGGAATTGGAATGAGGTGGTGGACCATCATAAACATATAAAAACTTCTCCTTATTTTTACCATAATCCTTCAATTTATTAACTCCTTTATCAACTAATATCATGAAACATGCATTGATTTCTAATTAAGGATCAATTATATGGAACGATTACCATTTAAGATCATTTATGCATGTGATTGGCACTTAAGATCAGTGCATGTGATTAGAAATTAATATCAGTTGCATTAATTTAAATTTAATATTAGTTTTATTAAATACCATTTAATATCAATTATGTGGCATTGATTTCCTTTTAATAAATATTTAAATAGTCTTTTACACCATTATTTAGCTTCTTTTATTGACCAAGTAGGTCTATTAGGCCAATTAGGCCTAGTACCCTAATTGATAGTAATTGATGGTTGCGAAAGCTTACACAAAACATTGATAACATATAAACATATGATTATCAAGTCTAAATCAATGTCATGCATCATTCGATAAGGCTTCTTGAGTAAAAACCACCTACAAACTTGCCATGCTAGGTGATTATGTCACCTTGCCCCTCACATCTATAGATTAGATGATTATAAGAGAGTTGTAGAGGTACTTTTAGTCAAGGTTTTAGACATCCAATTTCTTTATTAGGTATAACAAGTTATAAAATTCATTCTCTAATGATTGACATCATCTTAATGTTGGAAATATTTTCATTGATGTCAAAGGTCTAGCATTATTGGTGATAAAGGCCCCATTGCATTTAATGTTGTTTGTAATAAATATATCTTGGCTAATATGAGTTAATATTTATTTAATATTAACTAATATATTTTTGGTTGCATATGAGACAAAATAAGGGCCCATGGAGAAGTCGAAGAGCCACGGGATAAAGATAAAAGAAGGATGTGATGCATTTTCCAATGAAGAGTCATCTTGGGGAATACCATGAGTCACCAAGTGAAGACAGAAGAGTAAAGGTACAATTTCTCATGAAGGGACACTTTGAGGAATATGAAGAGTCACCAAAGATAAGGACAAAAGTGGGAAGGACGTTTTTGGTCATGAAGGGTCATTACATGACTTTCAAATGCTTGGATATGAAGGGTCATCCAAGATTGGCACCATTTTCCATGAGGATTGAAGGGTCACAAAGGGGGAAGGCCAAAGGTCATTTGGAAAGCTATAAATAGAGGCTTGAGAATCCATTTGTAATATGGATGAGAGAGGTTGATTTTATATAGTAATATCTAGCTTAGAAGAGCAATTGTGAGAGATGAATATGATTTGTATTTGTTATATCTAGGTTAGAAGAGCAAATTGTATTGATCTATCATTTGTTGAGAGACATGAAGGAGATGTTGAATTGATCTATCATTTATTGAGATAGAAACATTGAGAGATAGGTGTGTGGTATACACAAAGGGGTTGGTGCTCCTATTGGTTGGTGCTCATGCATTGTTGCTGGGTTGGTGCTCCTGTGGGTTGGTGCTCACGAATAAGTGCTGGGTTGGTGCTCGTACAAGGGGTTTGAAGCTCTTGTGGGTTGGTGCTCATGAATTGTAGCTAAGGTTTGTACTTGGGAAAGGGGTATGGTGCTCTTGTGGGTTTTTTCTCATGAATATATTTGAGATTGATTCTCTGTGGTTTTTCCCACATTGGGTTTCCACGTTATATCTGGTCTCTCTCTCTATCTTGTGTGATGTTTATTGTTTGAGTTTTATTGCATATCTTGAATGTTTTATTAAGTGGAATTTGGTTAAATGAAATATTTATAATATATATTATATATTGATTCACCCCCCCTCTCAGTATATCTCGTGCTTAACACTTAAAATGCATTATACCTCTCTTTTTTGTAGTTTTCCCACAAAAATAGTATTTTATGACTAGTTCATATAGTTTCATATAACACAGTACCATGGTAAGGACCCTATCTTAATATATTTAATTATTCAATTGTTTATCTTATGATTTATTGGTGTTTGGATGGAATAATATTCACTTTTCTCAAAGTTGGTCTATAGTAGGTTTTAGGGAGGGTTTTAGAGGTCCCCCTTATTAATGATGGTTCCTAAAGTATGAAACCACAAACCAAAACTCATTTACATGAATGTTTATTACATTTACCTTTTAATTTTATTTATAATCTTTGGTTCTTGTGAAAAAGGTTTGTCATGATAAGTACATAGGGAAGTTGACCATGAGCTCTCTACATGTATTTTGGACCTACTTATAGTATTAATAATGATTCATAAACCTTATCTCCTGAATATAACTCAATAATACATGTATTTAAATTTTTTTAGGCTAGATAAATATTTATAATATCATTTGAATCAAGTCTTCTTATGGTGAGAGATCCAATCTCTTGATTACGCAACTCGAATTGACTGTTAAAGGCTAAGTGGTTTGAGTTAGTTATTGAAGCCCAAATTGATCTTTCCTATATTCTAATATTATTGAGACATATAATTTAGGACATAAACCATAAAAATACACCTTCTCATGAATTCAAATTTTCCTATGATATTTTTAAGGTGTCTCAAGGTGATATAATCCTTCTAAGCATAAAACTAAGTTTTATGCATAACTAGCCTAATCTAAGTGTTGGAGGTTTGAGTGACTTATATGTGAGTTTGGGGTTAAAAATAATATTTATATCTTCCATCCACTTATTTTAAACCTTATATAACTTCCCATATATATTCAAACCTCAACCTTACAACATTTTTTCATAAGACAACCTATAGGATTGCACTACCAATCTGTATGTTTGGGGTCTTAAGTTCTGAGAGGATATTATTACTTAAAAGACATGTTTTATGGAGTTTTAAATCCAATTATAATTTTAAAATAGTCGTAAAATTCCTTGGTCTACCAATTCTAATCACCTAATACCATGTTTATCCTTGATCCCTCTACCTTAGGGCTTCTTGGTGATCATATCTTTTTAACCCCAAGGTGATTGAGTTTGGTTCTTCTCATAAATTTTAATGATATTTATTATCATAAAAAGATTTTATTCATAATATATTACATTTATTAAATTAAAATATCCATATGATTCATTTAAACACCTTTCAACCCACATATATGTCACTAATCTTAATGCATAAGCATGTTTTAGGTCACTCTTCTTTACTAGCCTCCAAGAGAATTTTTTGTTGAAAACCTGAATGTCATATAATCCAAATATCATATAAAGACACTAAATTAATAATTTAATGTATTTAAACCCATTTATTATTTATAAAACCCTTTTTCTTGTTCTCAAAACTCTTGAATGACAACTTGGTCTCATCATAGACTATTTAATTGACTATAGTAGTTTTGAGACAAAACAATGACTATCTCTACTAGTTGTATGAGCATTATAATATATTGAATAGTTTTATAAACTACCAATGATCATTTTTACAAAAAATTAGAGCCTAAATCCACATGTAAAGTCTTAAAAATTACAAATTCTGCCAAAACTGGCTACATGGCATTGACTGTGTTTATATGATTGTGTATGCATAAGGTTTTGGGTCTACTCTTTACCATACTCCGCATCATATATATTAGCCTAAAAATTATTTATAAACCATATTTCATATCTAGGATAGATATTTAGTGTCTTCATCATTTCATGCTAACATTCTTTTTAGGCTTAATTACCTATCTAAAATTATAGCCTATGTATGCCTTTAAGGAGTGACTTGACTATGTTTTATGATTCTTTGGGATCATGAACCTAAATTTAGAATTTATAAAATATTTAAACCTGATATAAAATTAATTAATATTTTTAAAACTCTCAAATACCTCCTTTCTTCACCATATTACACCTTTAATTCACATATCATTCCACCATCTTTTATTTTCAAATCAAAATCTGGCTTGACTTGAGCTCTTGACTAAGTGAAATTAATATAGTTTATGCCTTGAGTAGTTTCACAAATACATTCCTCACCACTAAATTCTTCATGTAAATTATATTTAATCATCAAATACCCTTACATATTTAAGTGAGGAAACTTCTTCCTTGAGAACCTTATACCTCTCTCTAAAACCATGTATTAGTTGCAGGTGGTCATCTTGAATTTTTGACTGAGAGAGGTGAGTTCCACCATGTAGATGTTATTATAATTTAAATTCCAATCTCACCTTGATAGTTTGTTTATAAAATTCACTCATTCATGAAACACCTTTGAGCAATAATACACATGTCGTACCTCTGAGCAAAACAAATAAGAAAGGTTGTATGTGCTTAACTAAGCCTTGTATGAGACATCTGGTTGATGAAGAATATGAGTTGAGATTTCAAATTAATCAAATTTGAGATTTTATAATTCACCATAAAACTTTTCCATCTTTCATTCCCACCTAAGATCAAAACCTTGATCTTCATCCTTGAAAACTCAATCATTAAGGGTTTTTGGAAACTTTGATGTACAAATTGAGTACCATGTCATTGTCATCATGTTGGGATATGATAAGTGGCGAATTGAATGAGAAAGTATTTATAATAATTGTTTTTAATTTTTTATATTCATCTTACATAGACTCATCCACTATTAATTACCTTTAATCTAAGCTTTAGTTCATACCACTATCTAAGCCAAGGTGGTATAGTTATATGTGGTCTTTTGACACCTCTATACGGATTATTGGAAGTGTTGTAAAGTTGATTTTAATGATGCATAATGGTAAAAATACATATGTTACTCCATTTTCATCCTTTTTTATTGAAGGGACATGAATATTTACATAATATTGGTAGAATGGAGAGGAAAAAAGGAACACAAGTTACCTTAATTTTTACAAAAGTACCTTAAAAACTACTAATAAGGATATTTTTTAAGTTGTTTTTCTCCATCTCTTTATTTTCCTTTCTATATTTCACTAGGATCATGTTGGTTTTATTGATTTTATTGATTATTCCTTGCCATATTGTCATTTCCATTGAACTGATATGACCACCATGATGTATTAAATACCTTTTGCATCTTGTGGTAAGGCATTGGTATTGTAGGTGTTGATTAGGAAAATTGGAATAGACCTAGTCATCCTATTAAGAATATTCTTGATATAATTTAATTTCATCTTGGAGTTTTATATGAATCCATACAATCTATGTTTTTCACAACCTATCGGACCACCTTCTTTACATTCTCAATGTAATTCCTCATATTATAACCCTCGGGTCCTTATCTTGTGCAATCTAAGATAGTCCTTAGTCCTTCTTGGCCTAATTTGATTTATTAGTCATTATGACTTGACTTTAGTTTATAGAGAAGGATTTGAAAGGAGTTAATTAAATCATCCTATCTTGGATTGAGTTTACTCAATATACATTTATTCATTAGAACCTTCAAACCTCCTGAAACTCATATCAATATGTTTGAATATGAGTGGCTCTATATTAAGATATGATAATGAGCCTTACATTGAGTTATTTTTTTTTAATTTAAAACCTAATGAATTATAAAATAAAATCAAACCTCTTATCCACTCTTTCAAGAGTTTACATATCTTAATACAATCATCATACTACCTCAACTTATGTTTAAGTGACTGTACATACTAGTATGGACAACGCCTCTTCTTAAGACCTTGTGAATCAAAGATGGAGTATTTAACCCATTTGAAAGATGCGTATGATGATATAAGTCAATAAAAATAATATGAATGCATGGATAAGTGTAAGAAATATTTTTTATAGTTTTAATCACTCTCAAACATCTCTAAAATCTGTATAAGCTTGTACTTGTATGAAACAAAAGGCTCCCATTAGAAAAAAGTACATTGAACTACCACCATAGACCTATAATTGATTAAAAATGTTTAATATTATCTCAATATACTAACATGTGTGGCATGAAGTTGAATAATATCATGGAAAGGTGTTATATACTCTTGAAAAGCTCCATAAACTTCCATTTTTCTATCATCATGCTCAAGAGAGGAGAAAACTTAGAACACTATTTGCTTGCTTGAATGAAGAAGCCATAGTGAGTACCTTAAATATTAAAGTATTTTTCACAAATGAGAGAGATCCAAATTGAGAAAAAATTACAAAATATGCAAACTCTCTCAAACCCCTTCCTCTACCTAAAATTCTAGATCTTGATATTCCCTCTCATGGCCATACCATCTGAAAACCTGAAGGTCTCTCTTGACTTGCAAAGAAACTAGGTGGTGTTTATGGATTTATTTTGAGCCTTTATGAGATCATTTTTACATTATTATTATATGTAACATATTTTATGAAACCTTATTCAAATTATTGGCCTCCATTATATGAAAAAGTCTACACAAATTCATACATCTACATGAAAACATATGAATGTACCATTTCTATTGAATTTTACTCATAGTTACAGCTTTAAACCACCAATTTATGGAATAATTATGAATATTAAAAGACATAAATCATATTAAAAAAAAGTGAAAATTCTTTTGAGATCAAAATAGGGGCATATTTGACACGTGGGTGCTCTTTGGAGAGCAAAACTATACTTCAGACTTGCATGAGGAGATACTTCCAAAGCATAAGACATTTGACTTAAAATAATGGCATTAATATGAAGGTTTTTAAATTTATTATTAATTATTTAGTGGATTTTTAATTACAAATTTAACATTTAAAGACTCAAACCCTCTCTTTTAGGCAATATACATAGCTTCACAAAGAGAATTGTTAATAAATGTCATAGAGAATATGTTATAGCATTCTAAAGTTTTGAAAAATACTTGCATGTATTTTTTTCACAATTAAAATCTTATATCCATCTTCATACCTTACATATATTGAATATATTACAAAATATCTTCATGAGTCATCAGTTGCCATCTTTACCATCTTCATTAAGGCACTTTTAGATCACAAGACCACTTGAATTCCTTGTAAAGGACATCCAAACATTCTAAAGCATCATTATGAAACTTAAAACCAATTCAAATAAGACATTAAAATGACAAAACATTGAGACTCAATCCCTTGACTTGAGAATCAATAAACACTATGATGATGAAGCACATCACAAAAGGACCTAAGACATCCAATAAATATGGTGATCATAAAAATACTTAATGACATCTCTAAGAGTGTTTTAATGACTTCAAGAAGAAAATAGGATAAATCATGAAACATTTTTAGTTGTAGGGGTAGCATTTGGCCTTGGTAAGGTAAATTTCCAATAATTACATAAAATTTCAATCATAGATCTAAACATTAAAACACTTCAGTCTTGTAAAATTTTTATTATATATTAGTATCTAATCATTTATCTTATGTCAAAGGATGGTATTATACCATAGTAGTTTCATTTTAACTTTTATGGAAGAGGAGGTTCAAAACCCTCACCTGTGTTTTTCATCCACATATTAACATAGTTACTTGGAGGTCTAATTCAAAGCATGTAGGATAAATAGTTTGAAATGTTACCATGGTGTTTTCTCAACTCATTTATTTGTATTCATTTATTGAATGTCAAGCCAGGTCAAGTAGGATATTATTATATTTTCTATATTTTTATTAATAAATTTGTTAAATGAAGAAACAAGCATAACATGAGTGAAAATACATACATGATTTAGAAATTATCTTATAAAACCCTAGTAGGACAAACACAACCATAGGGAGATAGTCATGGACCAAATGGGACTATCACATTTAGGTATGTACATGATGTATGCACATAGTTAACTAGTTTATCTAGTATCATAGTGTAGTTTCTAAATTTTAGGGGCATGTTTCACACACTCAATACAACAAGTATAAAGGATCTGATTTCAAGAACAACAAATAAGTGGCATCTTTAATTATCCCTATGTAATTTTTGTTTGTTATCTTAGTTTCATTGTGGTAGTTAGAATTATTTCTCTTAGTATCCTATTATATAGATCTAAAATTTGTGCATTCAATCATATATTCTAAGATATATTTAATTATGACTATTTTTTTATATTTCATGTAAAACCGTAATTAGGATAAAAATTATAATAGCATAATTGGTGGTTCTCTTGTGATCAAAAGTGTTATTTTCTATAGGTAAATGGAAATCATGTGGCCATCCATAATGTTACATGCTTAAAAAAAACTCATGGACTAATGTCTTATGGAAATAATTAATATTAATATTTAATAGATTAATTTTATTTCTAAGGATAGATGTATATCCCAATAAAATTATCTATAATTCTATAAAATAGGTGAGGTTTGATATCCATGTAAATATAATGTTTTAAAAGAGGTGAAATTTGACAACCTTGTTACAATTTATTATAAAAATAATTGTTTAATACATTGGGAATCGTCAAATAAAAGTATAATGCATTGACGTCCAGAAAAAACTTTACATATGAATAAAATTCATAATTATGAAAATGATCTTGTTTTATTTTATATTTTTTAAAGAAGTGATATTTTCCCACATAAACTCAATTTAATAATTTAAAATGTCACAAAAATTTGCAAGCTAATGAAAGAACAAAATCCCATTGAAATAACACCTCATCTTGCATTCATTATCATGTTTTGTGTGTGTGTGTGTGTCTTTCCTAAATTCATGACCAACATTAATTATTATAGTCATCACCAATGACGCATCATGCATGTGCCAACATCATACGATCACCTAGTGCACAAGTATATAATTAATTTTTTGCATTTTTTAAACTGGGATATGTGTTTTCCCACCTTCAAGCATTAGTGTTAAAAGGGTGATGGTCTGATTAGTGGGAAATCTAATAAAATATGTAAATCATTCTAGTATACATATGGAAGGTGTTAAATCCTATTTGGTTTATAAAAATTTAGCACTAAGTTTTTATCAAGTGGTAGAGATCATAGGTTCAAGTCCTAGTTGGTTTATATTGGATAAATCTTAGAGGCCCAAAAGTTAAATCAAGTGGTAAATGAGAATTTAAATTCTCTATAGTTGGTAATATGGTAAATTTCTATTATGAAATTTATTCACAAAATAATTAATCCTTATATTCATGAACCATACTTATTCAGTTTAGATTTAGCACTAGATTTGATAGATGATAGTTATTTCATTACAAATTTGAATAATTATATAATCTAGCATTAAAAAACAATTATTAGTCTTATTATCTTTATTACTATGCCCTTTACCTTTAAAAAAATGATATAATTCTCACCTAGTCTAACATCATTACATATATCCACCTTTTATTTAGTATTATTTATTTTTATTAAAGGACTCACTACGTTAATAATGGTTAAATTTCAAATGTAAGTCTTAATCCACATTACAAATCAATATATTCCTCCAAACATAACTCATGCATCAGGTCCAAATTTTGAGATCCTAAAATGAGAAGGTCTATCTTATCATTTGTTGGATCATATTCACAAAATTGGATTAAAACATACCCTAAAGTAATTAAGAAAACTGAAATTTTCCAAATTATTGATCCCCTTTTCCCTTACACTTGTTAAAAAATTATTATAATTAGAGCATCAAACTCATGCTTAACTATACCACAAAACATACAATATTACATGAAATTTGACATTAACAAATAGTTTTGGATCACCTAAACATTAAAAATAAAATTTGAATGAACTAATATAAATTTAATATTTTTTGATACAATATGGATATATTATATATCAAAGTGAATTTTAAACATAAAAAGTGCATTTTATTTTTTTTGTCATAATAACCAAAGGTGAATGTTAAAATGACAATAGCGCCTCTCGATTTATTACAAATTATAATCATATCTTTGTGGTTTAAAATAAACACTTAATATAACATTATTAATTAGAATTAATCTTATTAGTGTTTAAATTAGAACACTTGTTTATTTGAATATGTTAAAATGGGTTTTAAAATGCCCTGAAGGCTTTTACAAAGGAGAAAAAGATAAAAAGTTAATGTTCAAGTTGGATGCCTCTACTAGTGGTAAAAAAATGGGTGGAAATATGTAACACACCTGAAATTTTTTCCAAAATTAAACTAGAAAACCTATCTTAATTTCCCAAGAAACTTTCGTGAAGCTTCTACCAAACTTACTTAGGGGGCTTGACCCCTTTTTCACTTGCCTTCTAAATTTCAGCATGGGTTCCCCCTAAGCAGACGGATAAATGGGAGGGTCAACCAATTATTTTTATTCTTTTTTTAATTTTTTGGACATTGGACCACTCTCCCTTATTTCCAAATGATTAGGCTAGTGAATATTTTGCAATCGGAACACATGGTTAGGATTTTTATTTAGGTGATATACCATTGATAGTTTAATCCCTAGCCAAGTCAATTTTTAGATTATTCATTGAGGAGGGAACACCAACCAAGTTTGGAACATTATTTGGAGAGATGAAATAAATAAATATTTCTTATTTAGAGTGAGTAGGACTTTGAAGGTCCTCATTTTCAATAAGATCTTCTGAACAAGAGGCACAATCTTCACTATTAGAATTAATCCTCTCTTTATTCAGATCTAACAATAGAAGGTTTTTTTGAATGAAGTGTTTCCTCCAAGAAGAGTCTATTTTTCTAAAGAGATTGAATTTTTTGGTAAAATGTCCAATTCCAATGGAACTACGACAATAAAACAACAAGACTTCATAGTAAAAGGGTGGATAACAAGTATAGTCTCCTACTTGAAAGTGATTTTTTAAGGTGATTCTTAGATGTATCTATATTAACTAAAATCCTAGAAAAATTAGTGAGGAAGAAGTGGTCAATATATGGGTTAATTTTCAAAATCTCACCCAATGATTTACCAATAGCCTTTAGACTAGATTCAGTCCAAAATTGTAGTGGGAGCTGGGGAAGGAAAACCCATATGAGTTTAACATACATCAGTTCAATGAGGGAATTAAAGTTTTTGGACTATTTTTTCAAGACCAAGGGGTGGTGATTCAAGATCCATGATTGGATTTGAATATTTTCCTTGTCTTAAATACTGTGAAAAATAATAATAAATAAGATTTTTGCACATGGATAAATATCAAGTCTATATGAAAGGAGGGGTTACAAATTATTAGAGATCCATGCATATAGATCATTAAGTTATGTTGAATGATCTATGAATATATAGATTACTCTTAGTAAAGATAAGTATTTTTTTGATTTAAGTGATTTCCTAGATTCCTCCTCATTAAAAATCACCACAGGGTTACCAAATGTAGGAATAAGGGTTTGGGGTCTAATATATAATTTGACTTATAGTGGACAACATCAATGAAAGAGCTTGGATTGTGTCTATCCATTTCCATAGTTGTAGCCTCCATCACCATTACAACCCAACCCATCTAGGATAAGTGATTACGGATTCTATGCCTAAACTGAATGCTACTAATGGGAGTGTTGATCAACCCTTTCTATATATTATAAAGAGATCTAATGACACTATTTCTCCCATTATCAGGAAGATTAGACCCAAAAAATTTCTATCATGCATCCTTTAGAGAACCAATTTATTGGGAGTCAATCAGCATTAGTAGGGGTTGAAGTGTTAGATAAGGGAAATCATGATGAAAGCCATTGGAATCACTAAGAAATTTTAAATTGGGCCTAGGTGGGAGGGATCTATGAATCTGTTTGAGCCTTTCATCTTTGAGTTGTTCAATCAAATGAGAAATTATTAGAATAGAAGTATTCCATGTTTTAAAGAGGATTCATTCAATTTTCCACTAAATGTAATTTTTAGATTGGATAAAAATTATATATATTGCAATCAAGGTGAATCACTTCATAGGATCATATGTGTATTAACTAAAAGCTATCACTAAATACATATAAAAGAAGATAATTCTTTTTATATTTTACTCCAATTTTTTATTCTAAATGCCTTACTCTTCTTACCAATTCAATCTAAAATTTCATGGGGACTCTATTTTTATTATATAAGATCATGTATTAACTTTCATGATATGAACATGAAATTAATTGTAGTCATTTGAAGGGGATTACCAAATAATAATAATATATTTAGGCCATCTCTAATCTAAATCAATGAAGTCCTTAATTATCGACATTTAAAACCAAGGGCTTCAAGATCCTAGATCTCAACAAATAAATTAAAAATGGTCTTATGTCAATTTTATTTTCATAAAAACATTAATATTTTTTTGGTAGACATATCAGATGCTAGGTGAAATTTCAGGTGGATAATCAAAAGTGTAAATAAAGTCACATAAATAAATAAATATATCTGAAACAGTATATAAATCAATAACTATAATTACAATATTTATCAAAAAAAATCCTTGTTGAATTTTATCCCTACATTTTCCATATAACATCCTGATGATACATCCCTAAATAATATAAGAAAGCTGAAAAATTAAAAATAAATAAATGATATAGTCATTAATACACCATCTTTTATAAATCACATTATATTTTTTTATGGATGAATAGATAATTTAAGATAATCATCATAGGAATACCTTTGCGAATGGAAAGAATTAAATTAAAAATAACTAAAATCGTAAGAAGCAATCATTTTTCCCACTTCCCAAAATCATAAATATAAATCTATATAAAATTAATAAAGGAAATGTTGAAGGGTTTCAACCCATTATCTCATTATAAGTTTCCATACACTTTTTTTTAGATTTGGGGTAATGGGATAAGGAGGATTGGATGGTGTGAAAGAAAAAAAATCCCAAGAAGGCACTTAACCTAACCAATATGACCACATCTTATCATAAATGAGAGTGTAAGGGAGGATCCTAGGTGGATTTGATTTAGAGTAAGGAAGCGGAAGGGTTTGTAGTGATGTGGTACACTTTTCCTAACCTTTTGGGTGATGCTTTGGAGATGATCCTTATTAGAATATTTTTTGTTGGCTTTTTGTGTGTTGTTAGCCAATGTTATTAGCTTATAGTTACTTTTTTTTTTTTTGGTTTTCCATTTTATATATGGATGTTAAGAGATCATGTTTAGGGTTTTGGGGGCCTTTTAAAACCTTTTTATTTAGTCATATCTAATTAAATAAAATTTTAACTCATAATATCAAGAAAGGCATCAGAAAAATAGAAACAATGTTTGAGTTCCATAAAAGAGACCTTGAAAAAATCCATAATAACACAAGGCTTAAATTTAAAAGTAATTCACTATGTAGAACCATAAGACTTAATAACACTACAAAATGGATATTATTTTAAAAATAAAAACCATTACAAATGTGTTTTAATGGTAAAATTACTTCATTCAAGATTAGAGGTTCATGGATGAACATATTACTTATAAAAAAATTCAATTTCAAAATACCTAGTTGATTGTATGAGTTCACAACTCATAAAATATAAAAATAATTGGTTGTTGAAAAAAACTCTATGAAGATATTATTTTGTATATATTGGGATTCAAACCAAGTATCCTATAGAATAAATAATTTTTAGTGCATTAATAATAACATTTAGATTCATATAGTATCATGCAATATTTGATAATAAATGCAATTATTCATGTATAACAAATATCAAAATAAATGTAAGTCTAGGGATTTTAGAGTTGTAAGAGAGCATATTTTACTCAATGTTCTATCTAGATATGTAACACCTATTATAACACCTCATAGGTTCACTACCAAACTCTATATTCCATTTGATTGAGTATCTTCATATTTTTTAGTTTTGGACACTTGCATTGGCTTGGGGACACTTGCACTAATGCTATAATCCATAACTCAACACAAATATCTTATAAAAACACCCATTGTATAAATATGTAATTGCCTAGATTTTTCTAGGTTTTTTATTGCCTTTATATTGATATATCATGATTTCATGAATGATCTTTGTGAATTTTGTATATAGATCAAAACCATAACTCTTCAATTTCAACCACCTCTAACTCAATAAAAATGGATTAGCATGTGATTCAAGATATAAATATAAACCCCTAATGTTGTTATTTACTACATTCATAAATAGTAATCCAAGGAGGGCCTTAGACTCACATGTAATTCTCACTCCTAATTGTGTGGATGTAATGTTGATTGTGCAAATATATTCTCCTTATACTATATCAAACCTTGTTATAAGCAATGCAAGTGAATTTTTTACATTTTTTAATAATTGAGAAACACAATGATATGCTTTATATCATAAGGTTTATTTCAATATCCTTTTGAATGAAAATGCATGTGTTTAATTAGAAACTTTCTTCATGACAAACACAATGTCCTTATTTTATACATATAGTGATCCTTTGAATTTTGAATTAAAAACATAGTGGCACACACAAGATAATAATTAATAAACATAAAGGCCACTTTTATAACTCTCACAAGGTGGTAAGTATAAAAATCTAGATGAAAATAGGATATGACACTTTAATTATAAGTATTATGAATGTTAGTGTCCAACACTAAATACAAGCACCCAGGTACATAGAATATAAAATGGATAAAAGAAATAATAGGGATCCCTATCACAAGGTGGAAATAATGCAAAAAATAATTATGAAGTACAAATAATAGAATTCATTATAATAAATATACATGAAGCCCAAGGGTCATATCTGAGACTATGTCACTAGGTAACCAAACATCCATCAAAAGGCCTATACATCCAAAACAAAGCAATAAGATACTATACAATAAATCATGTAACAAATATGGTATATACATTCCCTATCACCCTTTATATAGTAATACATAAGGATGGAAATAAATTACTAGAGTTAAATAAATTTTAAACTTAGGTGTGTAAACAAACCTTGAACTTTACTGGTAGTTCTAACTTGAAATTTTCAGATCCATATATTAAAATCAAAAGTATGTTACAATATAACTAACATTTATAAATTGGAAATGATCAATGTATAAAAAAATAAATAGAGATAAAACATAGATAAAGTACCCCTGTATATATTTTTACATAATGATGTATTCTATAATAAGGTCCTCATCATGGAGGATGGACAAATATTAGGGGGACATTAGTCCCCAAACATTTTTTATCTAAGAAAATGATTGAGTTCACAAATACTCAAGTGTGTTACATCATGGGGATGATTATTTATATAATTATTTTTTTTAGGTGATCTTTCCCCCAACCTCATAAAATAGGAGTATTGATAATTCTATGAAGAGCACAAAATATCAACTACACTAATCAAGTGTCAAAAGTATCTCATATAACTAGGCTAGACAATATAGCCAATCTAGGCAATCTAACTTGATTGAAATAACATAACCATATAAAATTGAAATTATAATAGTGCCAAGTCCCTTGAGCGTTAAAAATATAAATTATAATACATCAAAGTGATAACTATTATAGGTAGATAATGCTCAAATGTTTCATCTTAGCAAATGAAAAAAGGAACAAACTCTGCTTTTTCCCTTTGTCATGTTTATTGTGAATAATGTATAATTTTGAAAAAGTATATGTATAATGTTTTGCATGTGTACCTCAAATGTGTCTCAAAATTAATTCTCTACCAAAATTTAACTTTTTATCTATAAAATATATATAATATTTATCATAAATATGAAAACCTTTCACTCAAATTTGTGCCAAATGTATAAAATCATATCCCTATTACTTATCTAAATCACGTGAATTATGTAACTAAATCAATTTACGCCCATTTTTTTAATTT
>JARHVA010003842.1:542500-600000 GCA_037957365.1 Torreya grandis
CTTTCACTTGCATGAATCTTTAATTTATGAGATTGAATTTTATACAATGTATTGGTAAATTACAAATAAAAAATATGTTTTTTTTAACACAGAAAGAATTTTCAATCAAGTTACATATAGGATGTAGTATCCCCTATGGATATTTTCCCCAATTTTCTAAATGTTCCATAGAAAATTTAAACAAACAGTTTACATGAACTAATTTCTATTCATCCAATAACTTGCAAGCAAATTATAATTTAAAACATATTATAGTAGTTTCATAAAAATCATATGGAATTATATATGAATATTGATTTATAATCTTCGGTATAATAATAGTAGAAATATCCAATCATAACCATAGAACTTATCATTGGATTACACAACTAGATGTATGAATTTGAAGCACAAATTGAGACACCTAAATAATATTTCCAATAGACAATGGGTTTCTTTCCACTAATTCCAAGCTTGAAGGTTTTCATTTTCAAACCTACTCCAGAATTCTCCAAGATAAAAAAATAACCAAACATAAACCAAGCATATCCAAATGAGAGAACTTTCCCCTCTTTTATACTTTTTCAACTAGGATTTTCTAAAATCCTCTTGCATATGGGATAAAAAATGAGAGGGAAAATAAATTATACTTCTCTTTAATTATTTTCCACCTTTAAATTCCCCTCTTTTCAAATAATATTAAGTTTTTGTGCCTAGGCACCAAGGTCCAATATTAAATAATAATGTTTAATTTATCGACTTTAAAACAGAGGCTAAGATGATGTTAGAAACCAATGATCTATAGCTCATTGAAAATACCTCAATGAGATGAATCCAACCCCATTCCAAAAATCCCAAATTAAAACTATTCCCAAACTTACTAAATATAGTAATTAATGGCTAAGCACAAACAAATCCAACTCTAAAGGTGCCAATTGGATCCACTAAACTCGAACCACACCACTGCCAAACTAACCATACTTCCCTAACCAAAATACCAGTCCATGGGAACCCAATGATGGACTAATCACGTATCTAAAAGGGGATATTACACAAATTCCCTAAATTGACCTACAATGAAAATTGCCTAGGAAAAAACACTCAAGATTCCTTAAAGGCCTTGGTTAGCCTATGGAACCAAGGAGAAATAGGCTAACAACAACATCATACAATGCATGATATAAAAGGGGACATTACTTTCTTCCCTTCTTAATATTGCTTTCCCTCAAGAAAACATCATCCAACCTGCTACTCCACCTTGATAAAAACACCATATACCACAAACTGTGAAACAACATCATGGAATCCATAAGAGACAATGCACCAATCATTTCAGTACATGGATCCCAAACCAAGATGTAGAACCCACTATAAGAGATGAAAAATAATTTTGTTAACTAAGTACACTTATGTAACAATCTATGCATGTAAGACATCCATCCAATGTGAATATGGACACCCATATGCCCATAAACTAGCACAAATGACCATCAAATCTTGCTATCATAACTCTGATTAAAAATGTAGATGATATCAAATATGTCATCAAACCAATGCCCATCAAGGAATAGTACTCCAAACTTCAACTCAACCTAAAATTATTTCCTTTCAACATTCGCATACTACTAAATCACTGATGTAGCCAATGCAAAACTAGATAGTGCTACATGATTCCAACTAGGACAACCATTAGTCCATAAGAGATAAAAGACTATGAAGTCACCAAACAACAAAGATATCACTACCATATTAAGAGTAATAGTTAACCAGCTCAAAAGTGAATTATGTATGCCAACACTGATCACCATAGATAACTCGTGACTAGCTAGCCCACTAAGACATTCATCAACCCAATCACTATCACCATCATGGGAATGATCAACTATCTCAAGTGTAATCTTCGGGTTAGGCAATTCATGTCTCTCATAATTAAAAAAATTGTGAATATCATGAATATGTTGAAAGTGAATCTTGGATTGTTGAACCACAATATTATCTTGTTTAGCTCTTTTCAACCATTTTTCATTCAAAACTTGGGTATATTCTATATCAACTATATCAAAATGTATAGACTCAATCCTATGAGAAGAGACCATCAAAATTACCATGTACCATGCTTACCTCTTGTAGTCCATCAATAGGTGAAACTGCACCCTTACATTCTTTATGTTTGTTAGTGGAAACATTATGAGAAAGGTGAAATATATCACTATTGTTCTCAAACTAAAATTTAGGACTAGTTCCAACCTTTGTGTCCTTACCTATGCTATCTTCCTTGGAAAGATGAGGAATTTAAATACCAAGGTGGATTTAATCCACCCTATATTCCCCATAGTTGTCACACACAGTTTGTGTGACATCATAGTTATTTTAAATAAATCCATGCTCCTCATGTAACCAGGTTGTTACCTCATGTTGAAAAATAAGAACATAACTATTTTCAGTCAAATCATAATTATTATTATATGCTTGAGCCATATTTTTGACCCCTTTAGCATATCATCTTTAAAAATTTATTGTCCAACACTTGAAACATTATCTTCATAAGTTTTCTCAAGTGTAAGTTGCATAATATCAAGAGAATGAGGATGTAAGCTATCACTAAGCATTCGTAGGTAGTCCTTTTTCATCAACTTCGCTGCTTCCTTGAAAGAATGCAAATGCATATGAGAAATTCAAAGTCCCATTCCATTTTGTATTTACTCCCTTTGGGCTGTCCAAAGGAGTTCCTATATGTGCTTATGAATATAATCCATCCTTGATAATGCTTGAGTAATTTTGTCTTTTGTTAGCATCCAATGGTCTTTTAAATCTTCCGATACCAAAATCTTTTGTTTTGATTTTTCTTCATGTGTAGGAATTGTGTCATCATAGGATTCAAATATCACAGTAGAAGATGCATTTTGATCATTCTAGAATCCAGACCATAATTATCCATGTCAACCTCATGATCTATATTAAGGGAAGCTATGTTTACAATATCTCAAAAGGGCTGATCTAGGTTTGCATTATCTTCCACTTTGTGATCAACCAAAGGAACACCAATAGAAACCATACCTTAATATGTATTATCAAACATAATATCTATGTAACCAACTAAGAGACTCATTCACCCTCTTGTATATGCCTCATAATCTCTATATAATTGGTCTAGATGTAGGGATAAGGCTATTATCATGTCCTCATTTCCACACAACTCTTTATCATATGAAGATTTTGACAGTTCATTAGAGATATTCTAAGACTCAAGCATACTCCCTTCTGAGTTAAGTTATCCTCTTAAAACTTTATAACCTCATTTTTTGGTATGTTTTCAACACTACTTGGCTACAATGGTTCTTTTTCCTTATTAACTCTACATGTGTGATCAAATGACTAGTGTTCCTGACAAGTGAAATAAATCTACTCTTTCCTCATTTGGTTCTTTCTCTTTTTAGGTGATCTTTGGATCGTATACCCAAAGATATTATCTTTACAACTATCATCTATTTCTTGAACATCCCAATTTTCTCTTCAACTAAACCATTTGAGAAATCATAGGCCATGGGGGAAACACACTACTCCTTCCAAATTTCCAACAATTTTGATTGTAATTGCTTTCAGATATCATCATCCTCATCTAAGATTAAGGACATAATAGTTTACATACAAGCCCTCACATTCTTTGGATGATGCTTCCTAATTTTGTGAAGAATCATTAAAACATTTGAAGAATCAATTTATCACATTTGAGATCCAACAAAATGATAAATGATCTAGTTCTTAACATGCTTTCTAAAAACATAGCCTTCTTACCAAAAGTATGGACTTTGACATAATGTAACGCATGTAGGCTCTCCATAATCAGTTGTAGAACATTCTTTAGTATGTCATCATTATAGGGTGATATAGGAGTTGTTATCCTTATGATCTCATTTTGACAAGAAGAAACTACATGTCTCATCTCTTCATAAGGATGTTCCAAAACCTGTGCTAAACTAAAGTGAGCATTGAGGGCTGCAAGGCCCAATTTAGAAGCCTCCATTTTGACTGTTCTACTTTGGACAAATATGTGCCTAATTCCTCTAACATAGAGAGAACATCATCAAGAAATGTCATGGACTTCAATTGTAATCCAATTACATAGATTTGATTCCTTACATTCATTTCCTTTTATAAATCCCTTAACTGATTACCATTAAAAGTATCATTTAATTATTTTGATAAAAGGAAACTTTTCAAATCTACCATTGTCTTCATTTTATTTACTAGACCCTATTCTATCAAATATATAAAAAAACACCCTTCACAATGCCATGCATACCCAAAGGATTTTGTACAATAATTTCACCCTTTTACACTAAGGATTTTCATCAAATAGTTGTCCTATGACTATTGTATGTTGTTTTATTTTAATTTTTTCTCTTTTTATTGATGATGTAAGGTTGTAAAGACTCATAAAAACTTGCAATGGGAAGGATATATGCAAAAGCACAATTTTTTGACTTCCCAAATGAAATAATGACTAAAAATGCATATAATTATTTAGTTATAGTAGTGAGTCATTTAATCAAACACTTGGTAAGTATACTCCAACTCCTTTTAAATACTATTGATATTAAAATTAAATATTTAAATATAGAAATGTTCATTATGGCTATTTATAATCAAATTTCACCATTCAATAGTTCAAATGAGTTTAGAAACACACATACCAAATTCACTTTTAACTATGGCTACCTTCATATATAAATCTCTAAATGAAGCTTTATGATATGTTGAGAATACTAGCCTAAATATAATTTCTTTGTGAATGCAGGTGCTACTCAATTATGTAGTTTAAATAGATATAATAGCTACTAGTCTAATTTGGCACTTTATAGATAGTAGTTAAAGCTCCCAATAGACTGATAATAATTTTAATAGGCATTTATTCTGAGTAATAACATCATTCATAACTACAAACAATATGGGAACTCTCCTTTAGACTCCATGATTTTTTCAATTTCCCTTATATGATATCGAATAATGACAAATATTGACCTAGGGCTTTTGTCTTAAGCTCAGATTCTAGAAATTGCAAAGAGTATATAATTTTTTAAAATAAACCCTTTCATATAATACCATGAATCTTGTCTTAATACTTCTAAAAATATATCACTATTACTCATAATAAAAACCTCATAGGCTGGGTAGGATTTTTAGCTCTGATACCACTATATTATCGCCTATGGATATTTTCCCCAATTTTCCAAATGTTTCACAAAAAAATTAAATAAACAGTTTGCATGAACTAATTTATATTCATCCAATAACTTTCGAGAAAATTTCAATTTTAAACATATTATAATAGTCTTAGAATAAGGATCTAGAATTACATATGAATATTGCTTTCCAATCTTTAGTATAATAACATCAAAGATATCTAATATTAACCATAGAACATACAGTCAGATTAGGCAACTAGAAGTATGAATTTGAAGCACAAAGTGAGACACCTAAATAATATCTCCAATAGACAATGGGTTTTTGTCCACTACCTCCAAGATTGATGGTTTCCATCCTCAAACCTACTCCATAATTCTCCAAGAGAAAATAATAACCAAACATAAACCAAGCATATCCAAATGAGAGAAATTTTCCCTCTTTTATACTTTTTCAACTAGGAGTTTATAAAATCCTCTTGCATATGGGATAGAACATGAGAGGTAAAATAAATTATAATTCTCTTTAATTCTTTTCTCAACATCACCCTTAAAGTCCCCTATTTTAAAACAACATTAACATGTTACACCTAGGCACCAAGGTCTAATATTAAACAATAACGTTTAATTTATAGACTTTAAAATAAAGGCCAAGATGATGTCATAACCAATGATCTATAGCTCATAAAAAATTCCTCGACGAGATTAATCCTACCCCACTCTAAATATCTTGAACTGACACTATTCCCAAACTTACTAAAATCAAACAGAGACAACTCTGAAGGTGCCAACTAGATCCATTGAACTTGAACCACACCACTGACAAACTAACCATAGTTCTATAACCAAAATTCTAGTCCATGGGATCCCAATGCTGGACTAACCATGTATCTAAAAGGGTACATTACACAAACACCCTAGATTGACCTACAATGAAAATTTCCTAGGCCAAAAATCCTCAAGATTCATTAAAATCCTTGGTTAGCCTATGGAACCAAGGAGAAATAGGCTAACAACAACGTCATCTAATGCACACTAGAAAAGGGGACATTACATATGATTCTCACACTAATTTTATAAATATGTAAAATAATTAGCATAATCATAATCATAAGTGGTGCTAAGAGTATATATGTAATAATCATTTATGAGATTAAATTTAACTATATGATTTGTTTATTGATTATCATAACTATAAAAAAAATCAAGATGTTTTTCAAATTTATTATTAGCTACGGTAACAATTTCCATGTAGTCATCATTATTTTGATTAAACTCAACTGCATAAAATATGCCTTCATTATCATTTCTATAATAAAAATAAAAAGTAGGATTTTTGTCACATTTCTTAGTAGCTATCAAATATTCAAAAGCAATGTATTGATCCTCAAGTAGGTTGAATATTGCATCTAAAAGGTGAGTATTTTGAGGATATTCATTATGGGGACTCATTTAGAGAAATTTAAATATACATACACCTAAAAATATAAGAACAACTACTAGGTAACAAATTAAAATAAACATCACATATATCATGCCCATAGAAAATAAAATCAGATTTGGAAAAAATAATAAAACAAGCTGAATTTTTAGTGACAAAAAGAGGGACCCTAGGTAAACTCGAGCGTTGGTGAAATTTGAGTTTAGAAGATAGGTTAACCAAAAATTTTCATATTATTTTTTATTTGAAACAAATACCATATAGAATAAAATATTGTAAGTGTATTAATAATAACATAAAATTTCATAAAGTATCATGCAATATTTGACAATAAATGTAATTAAGTGTGTACAACAATTATCATAATAAATGTAATATTAGGGGATTTCATATATATAAGAGAGAATATATTTATCAATTATATGCTTGAATTTAACATAGCTATTATAAATCCTCACAGGTTCACTACCCACCTCTTTATTCCATTTATTCTAGAATTTTCTATTTTTTTAGTTTTGGACACTTATATTGATGTTATTGTCCATGGATAGATGAAATTATCATGTATATAATACTTAATGTATTAATATGTGACCACTTTGGTAGTTTTAGGTTTTCTATCTCTCTTATGGTGATAAACCTTGATCGCATGTGTAGGCTCTTTACATGTAATATATAGATTAAAACCCTACTTATTTAATTTTGACTAAGTCTAACTTGATAAAAGAAGAGTTATCATGGGAGTTGATATAACCCTAACAAGTACTATTCTTTATAAGTGTTTCCTATCTAACAAATACTTAAAGTAAGGACTCGTACTTGCATGTAGTTCTTCCTCCTAGTTTTATCTATGTAATGGTGATTATGGGATTGTATTTCTACCTCCTATTACAACACTTGGTACAAGTAATGAATGTGTAATTTTTACCCTTTTTAATACATTAAAAACACAATTTTACACATTCTAGTCTAAGGTTTAGTTTAGTTTTATTTTCAACAACAATGCACATGTTTACTTAGAAACATACTTCATGTTAAATATAATTTCTTAGCTTACTATATATAGTGATAATTTTAATTTTGAATTATAAACCTAGTGGTGCACGTAATCTAGAAATAAAAACATAAGGACCATTTTTACAATGGTCACAAGTTGATGAAGTATTAAAATAGATATGTAGACAATAAAATACAATTTCAATGAGAATAAGAAACTAACATTGATACTAGTGTCTAACACTCAATGCAAGTGTAAAGACACTCAAAATATAAAATAGATAAAATAAATAACAAGGATCCCTGCCTCAAGGTAGAAAAAAATCAACATTCAAATGAGGAAGTATAAATAATAAACTTCATTATAATAAATAGACATGAAGCCTAATGGTCATATATGAACTGAGCCATTCAATAACCAATATTCCATCAATATACCTATTCATTAAAAACTAAATAGTAATACAATATAGAATAAATCTTGTACCAAATATTGACATATAAAGATATAAATGAAAATATGACTTCAATAGTCTTGTATAAGCTTTTCCAACTAAACATGTATTATGTGTGTATTTAAAATATGAAATGCCTTCAATACTCCATTAAAAATATGGACACCAAATATAAATTACAAGACTACTCTAATTTTTAATATCAAAGATGAATGGTATAGTCAAAATAATTTTTCAAAATTCAAATATATGGAGATGTTAAGAAAATAAAAAACAAAATCAGTACAAACTTAGAGGTGCACACATATTTACAAACATATATAACTCCAAAAGTGAATTAGATGTATGAAATCTAGGGGGAAAACTTTTCAATGAATGTTATTTTATGGCATATATAATTCACATGGTTTGAATTTGAAATTTATTAAAAATATAAAAATAATGGACCCCCCAATAAATTGGTTTTAAAATAAATTGGGGTCTTAAAATAAAATAAAAAATATTAAATTTTTCGGGAATGCTTAAAATAAAAAATATTAAAATTTGAGGAAAGACAATAATGGTGATAATAAGGGATTAACAAACATATGAATTGATATCCATACTGTTCTTGGTATTTATAAATTTCAACAATAAATTGTGAAATTTACCTTCACTAGTGGAAGTAGTCATTAAATTCATGTAAAAAAAAGGGGGAAAAAAAAAACCAAACTTCTCAAGGAATGAAAACTTGTCCCTGAATTTATCATTTTTAAAAATAAATTTATAAATTAACTTTGTCAATTGAAATAGTCATAGATTTAATGTATAATATATAGGAAATAAAAAAATAAACCAAAATTTATAGGGCATAAAATTATGTCCTAAGACCATTGATGGAAAATAATAGAATATGATATTGGCATTTACCATGGATGCTTAGTAGTTATTATTCTAAACTATTTTATTAGCCCATGCTCATGGATATATAATATTTTTTTAAATATACATTTCCATATTGATACCAAAAATTAAATCCAAGGTATGGGTGTCTTTCCACTATATAATTCCATATTAACACTACCAAATCAATCCACATTAATTTTTATTCTAGGTAAATGACAAAATATTATGTTGACATCCAATCTATAAGTGAACGTATGGTTAATTAATGGACTCATTAGAGAGATAGATGACATTTACTACCATACATATTTCAATCCACATTCCTTGCCTGTGTATATTATTATTTCCTTCAATAAATATTTTGGTCACCCATAGAATATTACCATCCCAACACATGTTCCTATTTCTCCTATTACAGAGGGAAATCATCATCAATTGCCTATCAAAATGACATGGGATATAACATACATAATATGTAAGGAATGAATATTAATAAACCAATCATAGATATTGGTAATGTTAATCATTAGGGGTTGAACTTCACTAATGTTTCAACGGTGCACTCTCCATCTGACTAGTTTATTGACCCTTCAAAAGAGAGTGAAGGGTCGATAAACTAGTCAGATGGAGAGTGCACCCTTGAAGTATTAGTGAAGTTTAACCTGTGAAAATCAAAGGATCAAGAATCATTGTCATTCCCCTTCCCATTCATTTGTAAAAAAATTAGTGTTTCTTGATGAACATATAAAAATGGTTTTTTAGCTCCTTGCTACTCTTCATAATATCCCTTTTGACATTCCTTGCACCATGACGGCATCTGCTAGATATAGTCATAATATGTACATAATTATGTATGCATAATATTTTTACATCTAATCATAAATATTTTTCCTTCACAAGATAAATATAGTTATATTTTTCACATTAAATAATAAAATGGATTTTTTTATAACAACATTCAAAAATAAAAAATAAATTTTTTAAGTATAATTAAAATATATATTTTTATTTAATTAAATAAATATTGATGAGTATATTTTTAAAAATATTGAATTGGTTGATTATATATATAGTATATTTTTCTAAATTATTTTTCTCTTCCCTCGTGGGATCATAATGAATATATTTTAATTTCTTTAACATCACACCATGACAATATTCTTGAAGAACATAGTTACAATGTGAAAATACCTTTTCTATTCATTGTACTATTCTTGATATAACCTCATATTTGGTAATCAACATATGTTGTTTGGAAAATATTTCATAAAAAATAACAAAGGGTAATGCAACTAGAAGTAAAACATAAGGAAAACCAAATTGTGGACATTTTCTACAACAATAATGGTGGTGATTCTTACAGTAGACTAGTTGATCCTGGAAATGATAATTAGAGTAATGGTTTTAATAGAAATAATAACAATAGGTGTTGTGATGGAAAATTAACCAAGTAAGGGTTACCTAAACTGGTGAGTGTAACTAGCAAGGGCATTTGGTATGGACTATGAGGCTGATAGTGGACTTTGACATCCTGAATAGTCATGGTATTTATAGATAACTCCATTAACTTTTTCTATTTCATCTTTTCCATTTCCATTTTTATTTTGATTTAAAATTTAAAATTTCTTACCTCATCCTTATTTTGAATTTTTAAAACTTCCCCTGTACCAGACAAATATGAGTTATTTTTATTTTTTGGTCTCTTGTTTTAGTTTTGTGGCCATTTTTACTGTATGACTACTTTTATTTCATATTATTTCCATTTTTACTCTTTAATTTTATGATTACCTTATTTTTATTATCTACATTGCTAAATACACTATTGATGAGTATCTTCATCTTATGAAAGACAAAAAATAGTGTTTCCCTTATGGTTATACATGCTATCTACCTAATTTTGTACCAAAATTATCAAAGGATGGGGATCTATGGGGACTATATTTAAATTGTTAATTAGATAAGTAAATCACTATAAGACACTCAAACTATGGACCTTTACTAGTGCATCGACTTTCTATATGGCTAGTGTGGCATAGGAGCAAGGCCTTAGCCCACAAATTTTATGGATGGTTGAATTTAGAGGGTAGATAGGGTTAAGGTAACACATGTTAAATAAGTGAAAATAAAACCCTATACCATACCCTTCAAGCCTCAATAATCTCATCTCATCATTTCAATTATAGGGACTATCTCCCAAGGATATGGTTGTGGTTTTAAATAATCCAAATTAACACTATTATATAGAATATAAATTACACATATTCTAGCCTTATACCATTTTTTTGCTTATATGTATTAGGTGCTCATAATGTTGGTCAAGTGTGATGCACCACATTTATAGGTTGAGCCTATAAGGAATATAACATAGACAAATAATTTTATGCTTCTCTGAGAGGAAAGTACCCTAGCAAGATTGGCACTAGTGACAACAATCTCTCACCTTTAGATGTCACCACTACTAATTCCTTTAACAATACTATTTTAAAAATCTAAGCCAAAAAGGTTTTTTCCACTCTGATCAAGTTATAACTAATGGATCCACAAATGCTAATGTTACTACCTACATTAAGAATAAAACCATCTTATATAGTGAATTTGATGCTACCATAGTGAATATGTGAAACATCAAGCCTCTCATAGGAAAAAATGGAGAGATATGCAAAAAATTTTGAAGACATAATTAAAGATCTACCCTTATTATTTTTATATTTCATTCCAACTTTCTCATAAATATTTTTTTGCCTACCTCATAATATGTACCAAATAATGTGATTGATGAAAACCAAATGATTTTCTGTGTATTTATTCTATGTGTAAATAATCAAGAATTTTTTTTGGAGATTTATTTATTAGTGACATCTTTTTCATCTATTTACTTATGAAAATTCTATTATTTTTTCCATTTTATTTCCATCAAGTATGTATGTAAAATACAAAACATTCAACAACATCAAATACATGTATAATAAACTAATATTGTCTTATTAATTATCCAATTCCATTAGTAAAGTAATTATATAGGGTTTAGAGTTGTATCTTTAATATGATATTTAAAAATACTTGTAACTTAATTTTGAGGTTATAAATGTAGTGTTATGCATATCATAATTTTCAACAAATATTTCAAACTTTGTCAAAATTAGATGTATAGAGCATTGGGAGCACATTACACAATCCCCAAGAGTGTCAAATGCTACATATGGGTGACAAGTAAGGTCAAAAATAAGTTCATGGTTGTGTTCACTTGGTTATGATTTCCTATTTCCTCACTCCAATATACACACTATGGTCATTTGTTTTCTTATCATAAGGAAACACCAATTCACCATGCAATTTTTTAAATCTTAAGGTAAAAAAATTTACCTTTAGGGGCTTATGTTAGTCCTGGCGAATAGTATAATTATCTTTTTATTTGTCAAGCCCCAAAAAGAGTGAGAAATTATATGTAAATAATGTATAAAAAGTTAATTTACATAAAATAAATTAATTAAAATTGCAATTTTCATAGATAAGGCCTTACGTCATGCACCAAAAGTGACCCATGAAAAAATCTATCTTAAATTATATAATGATGAGTGCTCTGATGATTTCATAATCTATTTTGAATGTTTATTATTACTCAATAAAATGCTAATAATATCCTTTACATTTATCTTAATTTTAAATGAACTATAATGTTTTTGTGTTTATAAATAATGGAATTAAAATGAGCACCCTATTGGTGTGCAAATTGACAATCAATGGATATAAATTTAAAAATTCAAACAAAGATAACAAGTGCACTCTAACTTAATTAACAACCACAAAAGGACCCAAAAGAATTTGAGACAATCCATAAATATGTCAAGAGCACTAGATGTTTCACACATGATTTAACCTTAAATATGAGAGAAAGTGGGAGAGGTAGGAGGCTAAGAAAATGAGAGTGGACCATTAAAATTCAAAAGCACATAATAAACAATGGAACATATTATTCCATATTATACATGATTTCTTTAAGCCATACAAGGACTTATTTAGTCTATAGACAAGTCCTCTCTACTTTTCAACTTAAATCCATTAGGCTATGGCAAGCAATTTTATTATTTAATCTCTCCATGCATGAACAATGTTTACAATGTTTGTGCATTCATTTTTTCTATTTTTAGATCGACCATAGTAGAAATAGCTAAGATAAACCCAAATGAAGTAATTTTTTTAACTTAATAAAATATCTCATCAATTTCAATTACCTTAATGTAGAAAAATACTTTGTAAACCATGTGAGCCTTATACCTCTCCATTTTAATTTTACATTATGATTCATTTTGAAAACATACCTAAAACATACATTTTGTTGTCTATGATGTAGCTTCACCAAATGCCATGTATTATTCTTGTCCAAATACTCCATCTCTTAATTCATAATCTTCTTCTAATATTTTGTCATTGCATAACTCAAGGCATCCTTTATTATAATGGGTTCATCAGTATTAATCATTGATAATAGGTTTTCATAATGAAATTCATGTTGTATATACCTTTTATTATTTTATTTACCCATTATAATCTCCTTAGACTAGGAGTAGTTGGATCCTCCTATTATTTGACCCTTGTGATAAGGGTTTTTTTAAGTGCCCTTAGGAAAAATCCATTTATAAAATTCTAGTGAAACAGTTTCAAAATGGTGGTGAATTGATTTATAAGTTTAATAATTATGAAGTTGAATCAAGGATGGCCAAATGGAAAATGTCTCTAAGTAAGATTGGTTAGTGATCATTGAACATTGGCCTATCTAGTGGGAAGATGTGCATTTGCATATGTGTGCATATGACCATTTGTAATGCAAGTGTTGATTGATCAAATAGTTATGTGATGTGTGGTGACTAGCCATGCACTTTTGGTAGGTGGGCATCTAAGCAATATGTGTATGCACATAATATTTTCAAACTTGTATCGATTACTTACACTTGGTATCTTTAGGGACCCATCGAGTCTCAATCTCTATGAGTGTACACCCTAAGGGTTGTACCCAAAAAGTTGTGGGCATACCATTGGCACTCCATAGGATTTTTGTCCCTTTTTCCACTTGTTATCTACACACTTATCTCCCAAAACCATTAACCCTAATATTTTTCTTCTTTATTGCACCCATTCCAAGAATTTGATACCTTTTATCCTCCTATTACTTACCTAAATCCCTTTTTATTAGTCAGTTGTACATGGTTTATTAGGTCAACCCTGTATAGTTTTGGGATATTTTTCACTTAGAAGCTAGTTGACCTTTGGTTGACCTACATCATGACCTAGTGAATTATTATTAAAAAGTCTGTTAGGTCAACTAGATCAACCATGTTAGTCAATATTTTTAAAAGGGTTTAAGTTTAAATCAACCTATATATACAAGTTCATTTCTATCATTTATCATAAATAAGTGAAAATAGGAATAAGTGCGAATAATCATCTGCTTATTGACCATTCTACTAGAAGAATAAAGATTAGGGTTCCATACTTTCTTTAGAGATATGGATCTTATCTTGTGGAGAAATCATTTGGATGCATTGATCGGTTGTGTAACCTAGATTTAATTTTTATTTGTCATCCTTACATACCACAACAACCTCTTGTAAAATTTCTTGGCAAAGGGAGAGATTGAGGCTCGGTAGGTTTGTCTTTAAAGGTAAGTATTCCTAACTTTAATTATCATTTATAAGAGTAGATAGATAATGCATTTGTACTTCACTTCCATGCATTAGGATTTCATATACATTGATGTGAGTATATGTATTCTATGCATGTTTAGTTTTATTTTTTGTAACCCACACTTTATGCCACAAGCTTCGATGAACACTAGATTAGATTTAATTTTATTATTATTAGCATAGGTGAAATATCAAAACATAAGACCCCCTTAGGGTTATTATATGATTGTTTTAGACTGGAGTTTTTGGAACCCTCCTTAGCATAATGTAAATTGATAAGTGATCCCCTAATCAGGTCTAGCAGATCCCCATAATGGTCATGTCCCCACTTAAGAAATGTATTCCCAATTAGAAGTGTAGGTATGCTCTAGCTTCTCTGATTTAATATTTATTTATAAACATGATGCATTTTTGATTGCATACCTAATGTTAATTAACCCTTGGAGTATTTGTTCACTTATTTTTCATTATTTTATCATTATTTGTATCATATATTTATAATACTATATCGACTGCATCGACCCAATTCTAACTTATGTGTGTAGGTTTAACACGCATTCATATTTATATGATTATTCTTTTTGTGCATGTTCTTTTTTAGGTATAGGCTACTAGATTGACCCAATTTAACCAATATAGTTTTTTAGGATTTCAAACATCTAGTCCAAACTACTAGGTCAACTCAATCAACCCTGTACATTTTAGGCACTCAATAAGAGTGTTATATAAAGCTAGATCAATCCAATCAACCTTATTAGTGGGATTTGTAGGCATTTATCATGTTTCTTTCAAAACAATCTAGTTTATCTACCTATTCAAACCTATCGAGGTTATTTTATATCCTTTCTCTCTTTCTTTATAGTCTTTCCTTTCACAATTTGTATTCTTTAAAATTGCCCCTATATAGTCAACTACATTGACCATGTCGACCTCATTCTATATTCTATGTGTTTTCTAGATAACTAAGTAAACTCTATTAGCCTTGTTCATTTTAGACTTTTGTTTTCATAGTACATAGGTGACACTATCAACCCTATTCTATATTTTAAACATACACTATCAATTGCATCGACAATGTATCTTATTTTAAAGTTAAAATTAATATTTATATGCTAGTAATTATCTCACACTTTCATTTCTTATTGTTTACATGCTTAGTATAGTTCACATAGTTTAACTAGTTTTTTTTTAATATACTATTTAGTTTTATTATTTATCTATTTTATGCACACATAACCAAATCAAAAAATCTTTAACAATAAATTTAACAATTGTCAACCCAAGGCCTACCTAATTTTATTTCATCACAAAGGGGGAAGTCAACTTGGTTTTTTGGCTAAGTATAAATATGCAATTAATTGTATATTATGGGTAATCAACTGACACCCTTATCACTACGGTGTGTGAACTGAGGGGGTAGGTCCCAATACCAAGCATGTACCATTGTCAATACATATCCATTTTTAGCTAAAATGTCATGAAACCATCTTTAGATTGCTTTTTAGTTCCTTACATACAACCAACTTCTTATCACATATAAAACTATATTCTAATAATCTAATAACATTCAAGTTAACCATTTAGTTATCTTTTACCATCCAATTTGATTTCTTTCTCTTTTCTTAATTGCATTTTGTATTACAAAAACTTGCATTACCTAGTGTTAGTGCAAGGGTTTATAGTCTATTAAAGGCTATCTTATTTTTCATGTTTGTTATACTGGATCGACCAAGTTGACCCTATACACTTTTTCATCCCCTATTTCATATACAAGATTGACCTAGTTTACTTTTTACACTTTTTAAACCTCTATTTTTTGTGCTACATCAACCCACTCGACCATATATAGTTTATAGGCCCTATTCTCTATGTTAGGTCAACCTAGTCGACCCTGTACTATTTTTGTCACTTCTTGTTTCTTAAAATTTTCATCTCCCTTACCTAGTCTTTAGTCCCTTTCCTTCATCATGAATATTATATTTAAATACAACACTAATTTAAATTCAACAAACTTGATGAGTTTTACCAATATTCATATGGTCTCCCATGTACATAATAGGGATCCTCTCCTAGATGAGATTAATGTTCACATATCCACTTGCACAAAAAACTATGGTACCCATCCTAATACCTCTTCATAGTTTAATCCTCTCTTCTCCCTAGAAGATCAGCCTAAATTAGATTATACCCCTAAAATGCTCTTCTTTATTTTTGAATTTCTTTAACACCAAGGAAAGGATCCTTCTACCATTTACCACCTCATGATTAGTATTCAAGTTCAAGATCTTCATTCACCTACTCCCACATTCTTAAATGGATTGGGGTGTATCAATTTAATTTATTCTTAACCTCTTCCCTTGATTATGAACCCTTCTCATACCATGACCTCTTCTTCTTTAACTTATTCCACCTTAATGTCTAGTATCTCCACTAACATGGTAGTTTTTACATTGAGTGGACCTCTCACAATATCCAATATCCTTAATCCTTCTACTATTACATCATTTGGTACCCAAGGTAATCATGATTATAGTGCTTCCTCTTCTCCTCCCTTTACTAGTCCATATTTTGCTTCAGAAGTAACTTTTAACACTAGTGCCTCACATGATAAATCCTTTAACAAATAATTTGAACCTTGTCCCTGTTTAGTGAGAATGCACAAGTATTTTATTAATTTTCAAAAAACCAAGTACATAAGGGTGCCTTTAATCCATTAACCCTTTTACATTACAAACATATATTATACAGATTTTACCCATGACCAGTATAACCAACTAATCCTATAGCCAACTATCTATGGGAAATCAACCCTTAAGGTAGTTCTAATTAATAAACACAAAACATAAAAACTACCTAAAACTAAAACTAAAACTAAGTAACTTTATTTTATGGGGGTGTCTTTAATAAAATATGCATGCCCCATTAACAATATTATTTATTAACCTACCAAAAAATTGAACCTAATGTTAAGACTTTGGAACAAGTCCTAAAAAACCCCCTTATGATCCAAAGTCAGGTCTTTAGACATATACCAAACATTTTTCTAAATTTTTCAAATTTGATTCTATCAAGGGGTTTTGTGAAGATGTTAGCTATCTAATCAGCAATTAGGCAATATGTTGGATCAAAATATTTCTTTGCCACCAGCATTCACATATAATGGTATTTAACATCCATATGTTTTGTTTTGGCATGATATCAAATTGTAGCTAGGGTGTTGGAAGGTCGTACCATAGGTCATACAAATCAAATAATTATACAAGTATTAAAAATATGGGTTTTAATCATATTTGCAAGTGTTTTTGGATTCAAAAGGGCTGAGAATGAATGTATTTAATAATGGTAGCCATGAATAAAAATTACAGAGGTTTTCAATAGGTAAACAAGCCATATAAGTTTGTTTTTACAAAAAAAATAATGAATTTAATAACATTTAAAAGCTAGGAAATTCATTTTTAATGCCAATGTCTATAATGACCAGATGGTCATATAAGAGAAATACATAGGTTTAAATGCAAAAAAATATTTGAAAAATTAAAATAATTTAATAATTTTTCAAACATTTAAACCAATAAAATATTTTGTTTATATGGCATACCTTAATTCATGCCATTTGATTTCTCATGAATTCAAATTTTCACCTTGATTTCCTTTAAAATTCACCAATGCTCCCAAAATTCACCATGCTAGAAAAAACCTTGCTCTGATACGACTGATAACTCCTTTAAAAAATAATTTGAACCTTGTCCTCGCTTAGTGTGAGTGCACAAGTATTTTATTAATTTTAAAAAAACTAAGTACATGAGGGTGACTTTACTCCATTAACCCTTTTACATTACAAACATAGATTATATGGATTTTACCTATGACCGGTAAAACCAACTAATCCTATAACTAACTATTTATGGGAAATCAACCGGTAAGGTAGTTCTAATTAATAAACACAAAACATGAAAACTACCTAAAACTAAAACTAAGTAACTTTATTTTATGGGGGTGCCTTTACTAAAAGATGCATGCCCCATTAACAATATTATTTATTAACCTACCAAAAAATATAACCTAATGTTAAGACTTTGGAACAAGTCCTAAGAAACCCCCCTATGATCCAAAGTTAGGTCTTTGGACACATACCAAGTAATATCATTTCCAGAAAAACATAGCTCAAAAAATTTGCTAAAACTTAGCCAAAATCATTTTTCTCCTACCTGTATGGATTTGTAAGTCCTTCAAGAGTGAGAGAAGGTGCATAAAATATTTCTAGGAGATGCCATGGCATCCTAAGCAAAAATGGTGGAGGTATAAATTGCCAAATATTATATATATATATTTCTAAAGTTTGGATATCAAATATTTTCCTTAGATGGGTCACACATAAGGAAGCTTGCTTGAGAAGAATAAAAAGGGAAAAATATTGTATTTATTTACATACATGTAATTTGTTTTCCTTCATAGACAAAATCCAGCATAAGTACAAGTTTCTAAGTATTATATTTTGAAAGTGCTCTTAGAGAAATTGGTTTAAGTCATTTTGTAAGAAGCTTTCAAAGAGGAGGTCAAGGGTTCAAATCCCTTATTTTTGGAAGAAATCTCTTTAGAATAAACTTTTTGTAAAAGGAATATTCCCTTTTAAATTACTTTTTTATGCCTTGAAAGTTGTGAAACACATACTTATTGTATTGTGTTGTTTTAAAAAATCAAAAAGGGGGAATTAAATTCTATTTATTTTACATTGTTGTGGTGATATAAGGATGTAATTGGTGGAATAAGGATGTAATTTAGTTAAATAAGGGTGTAATCAATTTATTTTTTGTGAATTTAAGTGCAAAAACCATAAAAAATTCTTGTTTTTCCTTTTTTGCTCTATGTGGAGGTTAAGTGAAAAACCCCATAGAAGTAGTGTCTTGTATAGTGAGTGTAATATTTGTTTCATATCTTTTGAATTTTTTCACACTTTTTTATATTTCACTTGATTTTATTTCAAGATGTCAAAAATTCAAAACTTGCTTTCAGATGGTGATACATTAAAAATTTCCAATTACTCTGATTGGAAATGATTGATGGAGGCTTCACTAGTTTTTAATGAGGTATGGAGTATTGTCAAGAATGAAAATCCCACATTCCTAATAGAATAGGCTAAATTAGATGTATTCAATTTATGTGATTCTAAGGCCTTAGCTCTCATTAAATATTTTTGTACTCATGATACTTATATTCATATTGAAAATTCTCCTCATAGTTACACTGCATGGAAAACATTGTCAGATTTGTATGATAAAAAACCTAAGCATAAGAAGATAGATATTCATATGTAGTTGTTTACTTTGTCATTAGATGAAGATGGGGATATGGGAGAATATATGTATAATTTGAAAAATATTACTATTGAGTACACTAAGGATGGGTTTGGAAAACTAGATGATGACCTCATAGTCACTGCTAATTTAAAAGGACTACCTGGGTCCTATAGGAACTTTTTTTAAATCTTGCATGTCTCTGAAAAGATCACATGCATCACCTTTGATAAGTTGGATAAGTTTCTCATCAAACAAGACCCCTTTCTACCCAATAAATCTAATAAAATTGAAGAATCCCATGTTTTAGAGTCAAATCCTAGTTCATCTTCATCTGGGCATCAAAATAATAGAGGAAATAGTTATAGAAGGGGTCAAGGTTACAGAAGATGCAGATATCAAACAAGAGGTAGGGGTCATTTAAATAACCAAAAATCTAACCAATCACATTCACATGAAACAAGTGATCAAGGACATGGTCACAACTCATATAGGGGCAGAGGTCAAGGTAGATCAGACATTTAGTGTCATAGATGTGGAAAATTTGGTCACATTACCTCACAATGTAGGATTCCTTTTGATAAAATTTAGAGGCCACAAAAAGTGACTAAGTCTAACTCTACTCAGTATGTTGATCATGACTATGATGAGTCCAGTAATGTTGGCCATGAATCTACATTCACTACTTTAGGGCACATTGATTATATTAAATAGGAGGCTAGAGATGAGCTCACAAATGTATGGGTTTTAGACACAGGAGCAACCAAACACATGACATTTAAAAGAGATTTCTTTTGTTCTTTCAAGGAATCTTCTCTCTCTCTAGTTGCCTTAGTAGATAAGTCTATGCATACACCACTAGGACTTGGATCTATTAAGATTCTTCATCCTAATGGGTCTATAAAATACTTGGAGGATGTTCGATAGGTTCCCACATTAAAGAAACACCTACTTTCTTTGGTAACTATTTGAAAGAAAGGTTATCAAATAGTGCTTGAAAATGGGATAATTTACATCAATTTAGTGAAAGATAATTATAAAACAATGTATACATGATATGAAGATAGAAACTTGGTTAGATTGCATTGTAAAGTGCTTCCACTATAGAACTTGTGGTTGTTATTGACATAAGTACATGTACTATGTCCACATAGTGGTTATGGCATCTCCACTATGGACATTTAAATATCCACTCTTTAGTGGATTTGTAGAGATCTGGTATGGTGAGTGGGTTGCCCATTTTTCACAAAGATAGTATTCTTTGTGAGTTATTTGTTTTGGGCAAACAAAATCAAGAAACATTTCCTAAACACTCATCCTAGAGAGCTAACAGATGTTTGTAGTTAGTTCATAGTGATGTATGTGATAGGAAAAATTCATCCATTGGTGGGTGTAGATACTTTGTCTTATTTATTGATGAATTTTCTCAGATGACTTGGGTATTTTTATGAAAAACAAATCTAAAGTTTTCGCTATGTTTGTTGATTGGTTACACTTAGTCAAAAAAGAAATAGGTTCACATTTGGTCAATCTTCATTAACATAATGGAGGTGAGTATCCCTCAAATAAATTTTTAGATTATTTTCAAGAACGTGGCATTCATCAACAATATATAATGCGTATACTCCATAGCAAAATGGAGTATCTGAATGGATGAATAGAAATTTAAAGGGAATAACACATGACATGTTGCACTATAAATAGCTTGATAATAAGTTTTGGGTAGAAGCCATTGGTACTGTAGTGTATTTGAGAAACAAGTCACCCATAGTTACAATTTTGGGACAAACTCCATATGAGGCATGGTATGGGTTTAAACCAAAAGTTAAACACTTGAAAGTGTTTGGATGTCTTTGTTTTGATTTGGTTCCTATAAAACATAGAACTAAGTTGGAACCATGAAGTTGAAAATGCATTTTTATTGGTTATTCTGAAGATAAAAAGGGGTTTCTTTTTCTTCCATAGGATATAAAAAAATTCATAGTGAGTCGAGATGTAATATTTGATGAGTTTGGGTCTATGAACACTATAGAGATTGATTCTCAACTTGATAGATTAGAGGGGAAAAATATAAAAAGAGACAAGGGTTTTAGTAATGAGGGTAACTCTTTGAAGATATGGTATGAAACTCGAATTCCTTCACTTTCATCTGCTTCATCTACAAGTTCACAGGTTGATGACTTAGAAATTGTTTAAAATTCTCTATGTCCCCCTTCGAATGATGCACATGATGAGAATTATAGAGTCCCTAATTTGAATAATTTGACTAAGTATCCAAAATGGGCTCAAAGTAATTTTTTTGACTTGAAAGCAGATGAAGTTGGTTTAACAGGGCTCACAAATTCTCAAAAATAGGTAAACTATGCTATGGTTGTAACTACTTATTCCTCTGAGCCATCCACTTTTGAGGAGGCATCTACTAAACATGTTTGGCAATAGGCAATTAAAAGTGAGTATGATGCAATACTTAGCAATAATGCATTTCTTAGTTGATCCTCATCCATATGTCAAACCCATCAAATGTAAATGGGTTTATAGGACTAAGTATAAATCAGATGGATTCATTGATAAACATAAGGCAAGACATGTTGCAAAAGGATATGCATAACAAGAAGGTATTGGCTATGAAGAAACATTTGCACCAACTTCCAAATGGCACATAATTTGTATGGTACTTGCCTTAGTATAATAAAATGGTTGGAAAGTACATCAATTGGATGTTAAAAGTGCTTTTTTAAATGGTGATTTATAGGAAGAAGTATATATGAAATAACCTTAGGGTTTTGATTAGGTGGGTACTGAACACAAAGTATGAAAATTGATAAAATATTTGTATGGGATCAAACAGGCACCTAGGGCTTGGTATGATAAAATGGATTCATACTTGAAATCCATTAGTTTTCATCATAGTGAATATGATGATATTCTCTATTTTCAAGTGCAAGGTAAGAAAATGGTGTTACTTTTTCTCTATCTTGATGACTTGTTTATCATAGTTAATGATGAAAACCATAACAAGTCTATGAAGAAGGAATTAAAAGATGGGTTTTAGATGACAGATCTTGAACTTCTTCACTACTATCTAGGCATAGAGGTAACTCAAAAAAAGCATAGTATTTTCATTTCACAAACTATGTATATTTTTGAGTTATTAGATAGGTTTGGCATGAGTGATTGCAAACTTTCCCTCACTCCCATGGAAAGTGACTTGAAATTTTCTAAGGATGATAGCAGTGCCTTTTTTGATGGCACCACATATAGACAATTTGTGGGAGGTTTGATATGGTTGATGACTACTAGGCCCGATATTTCATTTTAAATTCGAATTTTATCTAGGTTTATGCATGAACTTAGATAAATTCATTGGCATGAGATAAAATGATTACTTCATTACCTTCATGGAATGAAAATATATGGCCTTGAATACTGCCACAATAAGAACTTTAAACTTATTGGCTATTGTGATGCATATTTTGGCAGATGTGTGGATGACAGATTGTCAACCACAGGATACACTATACATATAGGTTTAGCTTCCATTGCTTGGTGTTGTAAGAAGCATGATATATTGGAAAATTCATCATCACATTCTCATAGTTCTTCTCAAGTTCCTACCAACATGAATAATGGTACCCAATTCACTAATACCAACTCTAATGCTTCAAATAATTCTAATAATGCTAATCAAACCCACCAAATCTTGTTACAAACAATCAATAAAATGAATACCTTTCAATATCATAATACAAATCAAATAACGAGAATGAAAAATCACCTTCTTCATCTTCAGAGTCATCCTCAACTAATAACTTGGGCATGTATAACCAAAATTCTCCCCCTCCTCTTTGAGATTCCTGAGACAATCTCATTCTTTAACCTCTTTTAGTCAACAAAAACATTAAACACCTTCAAAATGAGCCTCTTACCACTTAAATTTATAATATTGATATATGATTTATCACCCCTACAATCTCTTATAATGGATCAATTGACCATACCCATCATCTTAAAACATTTGGAAATCTCTATAAGGATTGGGTCAAATTGAACACTTTTGATGCTACCAAGATCTTAGCCAAAACTCTCATAGGTGATGCCTTATATTGGTAAAATTAAATTATAACCCATTCCATTACAATTTTTTAGTATTTGGTGAATGCTTTAGTTCAAGAAATCCAAACTAGTGATCTTCTTGAAAACACTTTGGCCTACTTCATAAATTGGAATCAACTTGAAAACACAATTGCCTAGGATTTTGATAAAAGGTGGGGAAAACTTTCAATCAAATGTGATAATTTATGGATGATGATAACCTTTTCCATATATTCATTAATTCTCTTTTTCCCAAGTTATAATATCAGCTATGTACTCTCTCTCTCTCTCTCTCTCTGCACATAATTTGGAGGAGGCCATTGACTAAACCAGATGTAAATATTTCCTTATGCATCAATTTAATCCACCCCAACCTTCTGTGGGTCCTCATCTCTTACTTATGAACAAAAATCGTAACACTACCAATGATGGTGTCATAAATTCTTATGACATGATTCAGACTATTCAATCTATTGTTCCTAACCAATCTTTAAAATTAGATCCTCCTCAACAATAAACTAATCCTTATTTATCTTTACCTAATACTATTAATGATCGCAAACCTTTGTCCTCAGCTAAATTACCTAAGCAACTACCTCAACCTCTACCACAAGACCTTGATCACACTTGTCCTATGAAATCTTGTTATGATCCTAACAAGTTTTTTTGGTTTCACTCTAATTGGGGTCATTCTCATGAGACCTATAGGTAGCTCCATAATTTAGTAATGGATTTTCTTCTTGGTCATAGTTTTTATCACAATTTTATCATTAAAATGCATCAAGAAGACTATGACATTATTTTTAAGTCTCATAAAACACATTCTAAATATCAAGACTTAAATAAAGCCATTAATCATTTGGCTATTTATAAATACCCTCTTTTTAAGCATCAACTTAGTCTAGACAAAAAAGATAAGCCCACCCCTTCTACTAATAATTTATAAAGTCTTGTTGATATCACATCTAAAGAGAATGTGGTTAACATGACTAATATGTGAAGGGTTGTTGCTTTACTGATTCTCAACCTATCTACAGTCCTCTATTATCTTACATGTTTTATTTTATCAAAGATTTTTCTCCAACTCACTTAAATGAGTTGGGGAAAGATAACCTTATAACTTTTGATGAACCACTTCCCACTCCTCCCTTGGATAACACTTCCCATTATATTTCTACCACCCCTCCATCTTATTTACCTAAAATGAATGATACTCAAGGTTATAATAACACTTCTACCAATTCTCAAATTCAATCTAAACCAACTACTTCACCCACACCACATAATTTACAACCTTGTTCTTGACCTTCTCCTTCATATCAACACAAATTCCAATTCACTTAAGTTTCTCCTTCAGAATATCTTCTTAATCACTATGCACCTACTTTTAATAATCTCCTCATGGGTTATGATGAATGGGATCCCATTATAGAACTCATTATTCTTCCATCCTAAATCCATTTCCTTGAGCTTATGAGGACCTCTCTACATCATAAAAATCATCTTATTGAACTATTTTTTGAATTAAACATCCATCATCCTCCTTGAGTAGGTTGTGAAGCAACCTTATCTAGATCTAAGGATAACATATTAAAATAGTGTGAAGAGATGTCCATCTATGTTCATAAAATAATGGGAACTTCTCTTTCCTTAAAATTTCCCTTCACTTCTATGATTCATTTTGATATTTTTCTTTTTGAAGATTATACTCCTTTATTCATTAGTGTCTAAATAGGTGATATCCAAGTCAAGTGTGCATTGATTGATGATTGTTGCAACACATATGTTACCTTTCTCTATTTTATCAAAACATTTGGATATTTTTAATGTAATATCAAGTCCACATATATAACATGTCAAGGATATGATTAAAGGAAAATCCCTCCTTCAGGTTGTGTATGGCTTCCCATTACTATCCCACCTATCATCTTTTATGTGAACATAATGATATTTAACTTTCCTCTTTCTTATAACATCTTCTTTGGTAGGTTTTGGAGTCATCATATGAGAGTAGTTGCTTCTTCCACCTACCAATGTGTTAATTTACCTCAAAATGGATCCATATATAAGATTAAAGGTGATACTAACCCATGGAATTTTGAATAATTTCAATATTGTGGTTTATTCAACATTCTTACTCTTGAACATTTACCCAATGTTCCATTCTGTGAGTCTAAATGCTTTAATTTTCTTGTTAATTCAACTCGAGGTTACAATAGACATCTAAAACTTATTAGGAATACTATCCCTAACCTCTTAGATTTTGATGATTATAATCTTGATGAGATCAACAAATATATTAAAAATTATAATCTCTCACCTCATTACCTCTCGTAGCTTTTGGTTTCTTTGCATCCTCATTCTCAAAAATCACATTGTGATGACATTCCTATTATCTTGACTAAAACTCAACATTACATTCATCATATTTCATCAAATATTAAGGTCATCCTTACTTGCACAATTGACCTTCACATAGATGACTATGATGATAATTATTATTTAGATGATACATTCTTAGGCAGTGTTGTTTAGGCCTATGATGTTGAGATTATCCATTATCATTCTTCTTTTCTTGATTATTTTTGTGTATCTTCCCATGTTACGTCATTAATAGTTCCTAATTTTAGTATTTTTCATCTCTATCATAGGGTAGAGATGGAATCAACACCTTTAGTTTCTGAGCAACCTTGTATGATTATGCTCATAGATCTTGCTATGATTGGGCCTTACCATTTTGCTAGGTACCCTGACTCCTATAGTCTACTTACCCCTAAGATGTGTGTTACCCTTTTTTGACCTTATATAGATCCTACCCCTCCTTTAGTAGAGCATGTATTAGAATCCATTCCTTCTACTATTATAATTGATCTCATTATTATTACTATTATAGTTGTGCCTATTCCTACTACTATTGTTGAGTTTATCCCTACTTTTTATCTCATTGTTGCTTTCATTGAGCCTAGTTTTATTCCTTCCCTACCATCACCTTCCTTTGGTGATGGATTAATTAATTTTCTTCAAATGACTCCATTACCCACCAAATGTGTTGATGATATTTCTATAGCTCCTTTCATTCCTATTACACCTCCTCCTGTGAGTATTTATACCAAGTCTACTCATAGGCATATCTATTTCTTCCATGGAAAAGATAAAATAAATTGAGCCATTATCATAAGCTGAAATAGTATATTGATACTTTACATCCTTATTCCCCTTAGTCCTTGAATAAAACCATACCTCCCCTAAAGGTTTTTCTTGAATATATGCCTAAGTATGGAGAGGTGTATTGTCTTTAGCATCAACGTGGCACCCATCACACTGATTATTATTGCATCCTTTAGCAACACCTTAAGGATCATCTTATAGTTATTTATATACCTTATTTTGTTCTTCCCATAGGTCATCCTTAAAATAAGGATCCTTCTTTTCCCATGGTTCCTTCCCCTTCTATGGTCCCTTTGTCATGTTTTGTTCCTCCACCCATCAATCCTTCACCCATAGACCTTCCATCACCTATGGATCTTTCTCTACATGTGAATCCCTCACCTATGGATCCTTCCCCACTAATGATTATTGCATCTCCTATAGATTCCACTCCTATACATTCTCTTGAGTATCCCTTACCTAATTTCGCTCTTTAGTATGATCTATCAATCATTCCTAATTTTTTTATTGAGAAGATTAGATGAGAAGTATTTTCCCAGTTTTTGCTAAAGATAGATGAGATATTAATGATAGTTCATGTATAGCCTCATAGAGATCTAATGTTTTTGATAATGTGTGTGGGAAAATTTATCAGTATTTATGAGCACATGCATGGTTATTTTACATTTTTCATTTAGATTGGATGTGTGCTCCAATATTATCTTTATCTATTTGTTATATCATTTGACATAGTGTAAAATCCTGGTTTCTCTTACATGATGATCTTTACTTTCACACTTTGTATTGCTTATATTATAATTTATATTTTCTTATGGATGTCTTTTCTTAAAATTTCTTTATCTTTCCTTCTTGTGTTTCTTTCCTAAAACTCCCATATTTTCTCTTCATGAATTTTTTGTTTTCTTATCTTTATTTTTAATGGTTAATTATCATTGTGACTTAGTTATACAAGCCTCATTCCATTTAGTCCTTCTTCTTATTACTATGTGATCATTTAACAAACAATTCATCTAATTATAATCTCATTATACTAGTCCACATTGGATATCATTTGCCCCCTTTTTCCCATTTTCACAAACTAAGCATATACATGGTTGATACATGAGATAACATGTTGGTTCATTGTTAAGCCTACATGTCTTAGTCATTCTTGTCTTTAGTTACATAGATTCCTTTAGCCTAAGCCTATAGCTCATTCATGTGTATGACTTTACTTCTCATGTTTGGTCATTAAAAGTCCATATGGAGGAGGAATATTAAAAATACAAAAAAAATAATTAAATAAAGGAAATGATACAAAAGATGAAATCATGAAAAATTATTCAAAGTCAAATCACACTAAAAAACATGATTTCAAGCACATTTCCTTATTATAATCAAATCTCAAACTCCATAGTTGGCCTCATAGTAGATCTGAGGTATTTTGGGGTCTAGTAGGCTAGTAGATTAGAAGAGGATAATAAAAAAATCTTTTAGTGCTACCTAATTTATCACACAAGTACCCAATCTTCATAGTAGACTAACAACTCTATAAGGGGTCCTGAAGAGTGGGGAACATGTCATGCGAAGGTAGATCTATTTTAATTTTTATATACTAATATACCCTCATGAGTTGATCTTAGTAGCATGTTTATTTTTCCTACAAAGATTTGTTTCTATAGTGAATAGGTTTCCTTTCTACATTGATGGTCACTAGTCACTTAGTGTCTTCTCATGTCCTTAGTATGCCTCTTATCTCTTAATGTCTTCTCATAAGATGCCTAAGTTAAGATTTTTACATCCCCTTCTCACTACCTACATTCCTCATATTTCCTCTTAAGAAATATTGTTTTGTTCATCGATCACTCCCCTTGGGATTCCATTTGTGACTTGTATTGTAAGACCATGGATAAGAACTGGCTTTCCTAATAAATTACCATAATTTTACATTCCTATTACCCACATCCTTTTTTACCAAATTTTTCACATTTATTCCACCTAATTTGTGTTACCTTTGTGAGTTGTAGTGTAAGACCATGGATAGGACCTAGCCTTCCTCATAAAACTTTCCAATAATATATTTCATAATCAATATTACATGTGTCAAATATGAGATAGGATGTGATTGATTATGAATTTACATGTCATTGACATACTTCCCAACTTGATTTAGTATGTTTTATGCTTACGTCATTTCTCTTTCATTTTTTATCTTCTTATTTTTTTATTGCATGTAATATTTCAACCATTTCTTAAATTTTTCATTCTTCCTAGCTTGAATTAGTGTGATGAATTTAAGACCCAAAATTTTCCAACTTTTATTTTCCTCTTATACTACCTAATGTGATTTAGTATGATTGAATGGACTAATTGATTTATTTTTATACCATTTGTTCTTTCATGTGATTTCCACATTATTACACTATTTTCATATTTCCCAACGTGATTTAGTGTGACTTTACTTGTTTTAATTTGGTACCAATCTTTTATTTGGTTTAAAAACAAACTTTTTACCATCTTGTTTTGCCATCCTTTTGATTTTCTATACTTAGTCATTTTTTTGTCATTACACATTTCCCAACTCGAATGACTGTGTAGTCCATTTTTGATTGATTATATTTTACTAAGTCTTTTTCTATCAGTTTATTTTTAACCATGCATGTGCTATATATAATGCTAGAATAGAAACCACAACCCATATATTTCCTAAAACATATACAACAAAAGCTAAATACATGTGCTTGAAAGAAATATATCCAATCATAAACAACCACAACCATAATGATAACATATACAAACAATAGCCAGATACCAAAATGATATATATATATATATATATATATATATATATATATATATATATACATATATATATATATATATATGTATATATGTATATATATATATCTATATGTATATATATATGTATATATATATATATGTATATATATATATATGTATATATATATATATGTATATATATATATATATGTATATATATATATATATGTATATATATATATATGTATATATGTATATATATATATCTATATGTATATATATATATATATGTATATATATATATATATATATATACATATATACATATATATATATATATATATACATATATATATATATACATATATACATATATATATATATATATCATGAGTTTTGATATAATAATACAACCATATACAATGATCCAGCTCTATGACTAGCCTAGTTCTACCTATCTCATGGCCTCACCACACCACCCATCAATTCCTTTGATTGAATCCTTTGAAAAAAATGTTGTAAATAGGTTATTAAAGATCTCAGTCTTGACACCTACCCTTATAGATGAGCTACATAATCCTGTACTTATGTCAATTAGGCAAAGGTCACCAAATGTGTTTCTCTTTCTTACTCGTGTACCTATGTATATATAGATCAGGGCCATTACCTATATCACTCTATCCTAAGAATGTGCCTATGTCATATATGTCACAAAAAATAGATGTGAAACTCTCTCCTCATCTAGGGCCTGCCATGCCCATGTCTCTCCTACACCCATCTCTATTGGTAGCTACATTTCCTTTACCTCATTAACTCTCTAGCTAGTCTAAACTAGCTAATTTGAGTTGGGTCATATGGTATTCTTGGGTATTCTAGTGTATTTGGTCATATGAAATTAGTTCCTCATTCAAGACATCATGGATTTTTCCCCTCATTAGGGACCCCCATTTGATTTCCTCTTTATATGCTACACCTACAAAACATAAACCAGATAGATATTGGATCACTGATATATCTGAAATCTATCTATCTATAGTATATCTCAAATAACTTATGAAATAATTTAATCATATTTTATTACCTATCTATGTGTTAACTTCAATGGTCTCACCATCTATCCAACCATCAAGCATAGTATCCCAAAACCTCCAGTATCTGATTTCCTCTTTTAATGCTTATATCTACCTCATTGACTCTCTAGCTAGTCTAAACCAGCTCATTTGAGTTGGTTCAAATGGTATTCTATGGCCTTCTAATGTAGTTGGTCATATGACATTAATACCTCATCCAAGACATCATGGAGTGTTCCCCTCATTAGGTACCCCCATCTAATCTCCTCCTATGCTACACCTACAAAACATAAAATAGATAGATATTGGATAACTAATATAACTCAAATTTTATATATCTATAGTATATCTCAAATAACTTATGAAATAATTTAATCATATTTTATTACCTATCCATGTGTCATCTTTAATGGTCTCACCATATATGCAACCATTAAGCATAGTATCCCCATCAATGTAGCCTCCCAAAACCTCCTCTATTGGTCACCTCCTAAAAATAATCCTACAATCATAGATTGAGTCCATATTTATCTATGCCTGAGTAGCCTCTCTATCATCCAAATTTGCTTTGTCTCACTTATTGGATCATCTAGGATGGAAATATTACATTCTATGAAAAAGTTCCTTCTAACAATTTCCTCTCCAAACCCTTCAAACCCATTTCCTAAAATGGTCTTTCCTACCCTTAACTTCTATTTTTGGTTCATTTTAAGGTTTATAAATTCTTTAAATTAATAAAAACTACGCTTAAATCACTAAAATATTCAAAAACTACTGTAGACACTAAAATTGAGTCACACACATGAATAACGCCTTGTGTCAAAAAACCCCATGAGCCCTATTTCAATAATAACAATTAGTCTTCCTAAACCATGCTTTTAACCATCACACATTTAATTAATTTAAAATACTTAATCAAGATAATTAAAAACACCTTTTACCACCTTACCTTTCCACATCATTCTAAGACTAATTCTTACCTGATGAGTCACCTCAAGACATGGTCCCCTTATCCTAACTACCCAAGACTTATTCTCACCTAAAAACTAAATTCCTAACCAACTACGTCCTTCTTAACCTCTTATTTTTACCATTTTGTAATGGGTGCCACACTTGGCATGAGGAGTAATATAAAAGTGGCCAAAAATATTAGTTTTACCTATTCTAAGGTTATCAACATCGGTCAACCCATGATCGATGTTGATGGGATCGCTGATGTCGATTATATAAGCCAAATTCCAACCTTGTGTTTAGGTTAGTAGAAGTCAATAAAATTCCTTTTTTGCATCTGAGCTCTTGATATTTAGCTTTTGACTTCCTAGCTTACTATTATTTTGCATAATTCCATCAAAATCAAGAACCAAGCTCTTGAGGACCAGTAGCACTCACTTATTTTCTCTATTCAAGGCATTAGTTCAAATTACCTAATAAGAGCCATCCAACTAATACTTATCATTTAGTCACCACTATAGTTAAGTATATCACTTACTCTATAGGTCTTTTAAGTAGTTACTTTGCTATCACTTTACATCCACTATTCATTACATTGCATATTCCTGATCAAACCCTTGTGAGGGAGTTATAAAGCTTCCCTACTTATTTCCCCTTTGACTTGACACACCAAACCTCTGACCAGATCCATCTAAACCATACTCTCTCTAAAAAAATACTCTCAAACCTCCCAAACCTAACCAAAACAATTTCCCAGACCCATAAAAGCATTCTAGAAGCTCTTAGGCAATTATTCCCCCTACTAAGCTCGATAGCCTAACTGACATTAGTTACCTTCACCCACCTACCTTGGTAGCATAACTAATATCAATCACTTCCTTACTGATTTAAGTGATTGTGGATTTCCTAACCTTCCCAAAACCTACCCAAACACCTTCCAAAATACAAACAGAACATACCACCTGCACTCTGTTACTTTCTATTACACTCAGGTTGTGAATAATGGTGACATTATCTCTCTTTAACTCTCTCTTTACCTCTCTTTTAGTTATTTATTACTCTTTTATCTCTCAAAAGTGGACTATCATCTCTAAGGAAGTTTGACACTTCTTAGAGCAAGCATGTAGCTTGTCATCCCACTCATTTATTTTAAAACAATTTGTGGCAGTGTTTTCTTACTTGCAAGTATTCCTCCCTAGCCAAAGAGGAGTGCTCAAAATGTTTGGATACAACACACAAACCAATTTGGTTCATTCTAATAACTTATCCCATTCATTCTTCTCTATTTTCTTTAGACATGAAAGAGACAAATTTTAGCAAAACATTTCTGGCATGTCTGGTGGGACCCTCTAGTTTGCCTTGGGTTCATTGATTGTTTTAAGCATTCATATATGTGAATTATAGTGAAAATTTTATTTTTTTTCACTTTCCTCTTCTCTTATCTCTTAGAACAAAACATTTAACATTTTATTTTCTATTTAAAGTCAATAAACTAATATTTTTTCTCTTTGCCTTTAAAAGTACTTCATCATTTTTATTACAAGTTGAAAGAATCTCCTTTTAATTATTCTTGCATGCACATTAGGATAGTGGATTTAATTTGCTACTCCTATTTCATCTTTGTTTTCATTTTAATCTAAACATTTTAGATTTGGGTTTAAAACTTACAGCTCTTCATTGTTTGCTTACCACATATTAGCTCACCTAGTTAATTACAAGCATTATGAATGAATTGTAGTGCACCTATGTTACACAACCAAATAATGCTCACAAAAACATATAACTAAACTCACCTAAGAAAAGGCCCATCAGGATTTCATCACCTAGTCAATTACCTTATGCTACTTGACTATCCTACTTGGATTTCACCACCGAAGGGAGAACCCACTCCATTCTCTAGCAGAGTATAAACTCTAAACATAAGGTATATTTTGGCTAAGCGACTTGGCTTGGATTTAGGTCTATGAAGTGTAGGGAGCAAGCTCCTATAACAAGCCACATACCTATTCTAACATATATTTCCCCTTGAGCACTAAAACTAATTTAAAACTAGCTATAGATTGCTTTCTAATACATTCGATAACCAAATTATCCTCTCGCTATTTGATTAATGCATAAGCCAATATGAGACTAAAATTAATCCTTAGGAGTTAATAATTGGTTGGTATATTTTCTTCTTTTACCTTTTTATTACTTTATGTATTTTGGAGTTGGTAAGGAAATTTTTATATTGATTAAAAAAATCAACACTATTTCTAATACTTAGTTTTTATAACCTATTTTATCAAGTTTTCTTAGTGTTCTTCTTTCTTACATAGACCTCTTGCATCTACTATTTTACCTAGTTTCTACTTCTATATTTCTAAAACTTTATATTTTCCCTCTCCTAAGATATTATAGAGACTGACATTAGTTAACTATACTGACTTTGTTAGATTTTAGCTACCAACATTGGTGATCCCATAAACATTGGCAAACTTTTATTACTGACATCGATTAAGCAATTGATGTAACCCACTATGTAATTTTTATTTTCTCAAAATATCAAGCTAAAACAACCCATTTACCTACACCCAAACCTGATTTTTGCTTATTCTATCACTAATTTATAGTATTAAGAGTATTTATACTTCCTCTTGCATGGTATTGATGCGAGATCAAGCCAAAATTATTACCAATTATGCAAGTCATCAACCACTTCCACCTTCTCCTCTTGTTGTTGAGTTTGTCATAGAGCATACTTCTGATACATAACATACTCCAAAACCCAACTAAATTCCTATTATGGTTGAAGGAGATAAAGATTTTTCTAAATTTCTTGATCACAATGTGGTATCCCTTCAGCATTACCTTACCATGAGCTGAATCTAAATTTATTTTGGTGATCCAATCTATGGTATGCCAATCTCTCTAATGGAGAGAACTTTAGTTTCAACTGCCTCTACTATTTTTCCCATGGTTACACAAACCACCACTTTGACAAATAATCCAACCATAAACAATGTCCAAAGTTTAACATCACCAACTATCCATTCTCACCTAAACCCTGGTGTGACTTCCCCACTTTCACAACCACAACCGTTTCAATTACGTCACACCCCATTTCAGAATTTAGTAGTACCTATTCCATCTACTCTCACACCTATAATTACTCAGGTTATGACTCACCTTTCATCTAGTCTAACCATTCCAATAACCCAACCTATAATAACAACATCTAATCAAAGCCTAGTCTCTAACCCAACATGACAAGCCTCTTTTCTTTTCACCGCCAGCCTATAACTCATTATCCTTATGTTGAACCAACATAACTAAAACAAGCTATGTCATATGTTCCCTCTACTCCCTATTAGGTTCCCTATAACTTAGGAGGTATCTCCTAGACAAATCCATCTCTAGACATCATTAAGACACTAATGGACAAGATGTTTAATCTAGAGACATCCATTTCTATCTCAAAAAAGGTATTATCTTATGATAAGATATGAAATGAACCCATTCATCCATATGTACTTACTCACCCTTATCCAAGCCAATGGTAACTCCCCAAATTTACTTGTTTCTAGATTAAAGAGGACCCAAAATAACATTTATGAGCATTTAGACATGATTGTTATTTAATAAGGAATGATTATATGTTATTACTTCACACTTTTTGTATGTCTCTTTAAGGTGCTACCTTGGATTGGTATAGCTCTATAACTCAGCACTCCCTTTTCATGTTTACCCAAATCACACATATATTCCTAGACCATTTGTCTATTAACATTTCTAAAAAGGTTTCTATTACAGACCTTTATTCTACTAGACAATTTGATGACGAGTCTATTGCATATTTTGTCACTCACTTGAGAGGCTTGATTAATCAACTCTCCTTCTCCTTACCCAAACTTGAGCTTATTGAGCTCTTTTCATGGGCATGTACTAAACACATTTTTTCCACACTTTGAGTACAAACATTCTATGCATTTGATGAGGCCTATACAATGGTACAGAAACATGAGATTCAGGCTATAGATGAAGGAAGAGTCAAGTTGTGCAGTAAGAAGCCCAATTCCAAATTGAATGATTCCTCCTCTTCTAAAATTTATCCTTCTAAAAAAAAAGCTAAAGGCTCTACCAACATGGTGTTTAGTAAGTCAACCTCTTCCACAACCACAAACCAATCAAATTCCTTGACTTCCAAAAATCTGACATAGCAATTTCATCAATGGTATGAACAAAGACAATGCACTCCCATTGGAGAGTCATATAAAGCCATTTTGGAGAAACTATTACATCAAGGTGTCATAACCCTTCCTCAAATAAAACCTCCTATATATTTTGACCCCTCCCATCTTATCCCAACTTGGTATAAAGAAGATGAGTTTTTCAACTACCATTGAGGTAAAGGCCATAAATCTAGTATAATCCTTGATAGAGGTGATCTCATCTTGTATAATCCTAGTGCACCCCATAATAAAAGTATGGATGTGTTCAAACACCATTTTCCTAACCATACCCAATCAAAATATTATTTAAACCATGACTAACTCAAGTGATCATAATATCCATATGGTTAATATGGTCTTTATGTTACCTCTAGTTTAACCTCCCCCTTAATAGGAGGCCCCCATTCTATCAACTCATCCCCCACAATCAATGGCATTTTTTTTTACCTATTCTTCCTCCCTATGTAGAATAGCTTGGTTCACCCATTCTAATCCCATGTGAGGAAGAGCCTCCTTTACCACTTATTTTGCCACCAAAGGAGCTAGTATTTCTAGTTCCCTTTGCACCAATATTACCTATCCTCTTATCACTTAAAGAGCATGCCTTACCCATTCCACAACCACATGTTGAAGCGAACATCAATCTTATGTTATACCCCCTTAAGGAATATTCTTCACCTACCTCTCCTCCACTGATAGAGAGTAATACCCCATCCACTCCACCTTTGCACCTAGAAGAGTCAGTGTTATCCACTCCCATATTAGATGAGAGACCTATTGTGCCTACTCTAAGTGTTTCACTCTTACCCCTTCTTTTACCTACGGAAGATCATACTTTACCTATTCCTCACCCACATGTTGAGGGAGCAATCATCCCTATGCTTTACCCCCTTGAGGAACCCTCTTCACCTACCTCTCCTCACCCCATGGAAGACCATGCATCGTTTCCCATCTCTATTGAACAAGACCTCATTACAGTTCTTTCTCATATTTAGCCTAAAGTAACAGAGACCAAATATTTCCCTCTTTCCCAAACACCTCAATCTTCTAAAGACATAACCATAAGGCCTATGTCAAATTTATCTAAACCCTTCTCGTGGTTGGTGAAAACTCTAGAATTTCTTGACTCCATGAAGCTAGATCATGTGGAATTTTGGGATCAACTTAAAACTCCTTATCTAACACAATGAATGTTGACCTTTACCACCAACCCTCTCACTACCCTCTACCCTAAGATATTTGACAAAGTTAGAGCTTCTTCATCAAAATCACTAGAAGCTCATCCATCTATGTCAAAACCCTCACTCTCATAGGCATATGTCACATTCAAGTAGATCAGGCCCTTAGGAATATGCCCCATCTCTAATTTAATTCATCCACAAGTGAAATTAGATGTAATTACTCAACCAAAACTTGGAGTTTCATAGCCTAAACTGAAATAAAATGTTAAGCTTCCTATATCTCACTGATCCTTCCCTCTTTGACCCTCAAATTTACCATCTATTTTGGGACCACACCCCTCTAATTTAGTTGGAGTATTTTCAACCCAAGAAAAATAAAAGGTTAATTTATCTTTGCTACTACCTTTACCACATAGTAGGCCTTTCACATCTGACACCAAGATACCTAACACTAAGAAAGTGCTATCAAAACATGTAACTCCACCAGCCCTAAAAAAGACACCATGTAAAATCAACCCTATGACTTCTAAACAAAATAAGGTGTCCACTCTTATTAGCATAACAACTATGAGTCTACTTTTAGGATCTTAAAGGTTTTTGCTACGTCAGTTGTTACAATCTTTTGTAATAACTCTTCCTCTCATTAAGCCATATAATCCTCTTAGAATGAAGCCATCTTGGTTTAATGATACATAAGTGTGTTTATATCATCACTCACTTGGACATGATATTGAGAGTTATAAATCCCTCACATCAATCATTCAACAACACTTGGATGTTAACACTCTCTTTTTTGATACTCCTATTAACCTTCCTATTATTTCACATCTAGCATCCATAATGAATCCTACTATTCCACTTAAATTCAAACCTAAATATGTGGTCATACCCCCTTTTCCACCTCTTTCATCTACATTTGAGATCAACACAGTTAATATGGCCACATGGTCAGAAAACCAAAAGCATAATGGTAAGGAAAATGTCACTACTCCTTGGGCTCATGCCTTTTCCAAAGACACTCCTCTAAATCCTAAGGTTTATATCTTAGGTGTCCCTAAACTAACATCTTTAGATGTTACTCAAAGCTCAATGGTGAAATAACTTCACCAAAATCCTATGAAAATGTCTTTGTATGAGTTAATCCAAAACTCATCCCAACACCATCAAGATTTGATTAGTGTCTTGCAATTGATTAAGGTACAAACTAATGATCCCCAACCTCTTGCAGCTTTGGTCAACTCCCTTAATTCCATCTCTTTGATTTATTTTAGTAATTAAAGAACTCCACTTCAACTCCCTGAAGATCAAGATTCTACCCTTTTTATTACCACATATATTGATCAAACTCATGTCAAAAGAGTCATGATCAATGGGGGAGCTAGTATTAATATTATTTCCACCCATGTCTATAAACAATAATCTCTTCTTGACAATTACATGTTTTAAATTGATGTGGTACTTCACTCCTTTAATGATACCACAACTACTACAGTGGGGACATTTGTCTTACATATCTATGTAGGTCCCCACACTATTCTTGAGATATTCTATGTTATAGAAGGAGAGTTCCAATATAACATCCTACTTGGAGGACCTTGGATATGTACTATGCAATGTGTACCATCAACTTTACACCTCTAGATCAAGTTTGAACATGATGTACATGTACATGTTATACCCATTGACCCACCTTCGTTTAAAACATGCAACATGACTTATAGTCCCAATGATGTTCTCATTCCATTACATACATCATCTTCCTTACATGATAATTTCAAAGCTTCCACGAGATCCACTCCCTCAGTTACAAAAATACTGGTAACACAACTTCCTAACAAGGATCCCATGGAGGAAACTTTTCAATATTTATCCCTTGATGAATATCATTTGTTGATGCTTGACATGTTCTATAATCCACAATATTATGGAAAGCTTCACATGCACCAAAATTATGATCCTTACATTGGGATGGTCATCTCTTATGGGCCCCCTAACCTTTGAACTAATTTCACATATGGGGGAACTGATCAAGATCATGTTGTTGATAATACATCTTCTTTACCACAACCATTTACCTATGACTTCTCTTTCCTAAGCAACCATAATTTTGCACACACCTACCTCTTTCAGTGTACCTAGAAAGGATTTGTTTTGGGTAATTATGAGTAGGGTGTCCATACACCCATTGAATATCTCACTAGCCAAACCATTGAAAAGTCCAAAAAGAGGCATGGGATGGGATATGATGAACCAACTAAACCCATTAAAACTTCTTATGTACCAATTATTGAAGAGTTGGTCTCTCCTTCTCCATCTTGTTCTCTACTATCACCTACCAAATCAGAGGTATCTATACCTCCTATTTTTTTTCAATAAATTCCATCCATTTGGGGCCTCTCACTTATAACCAAGGTGATGAAACAAGGTCCCTTCCTCTCATTCATCTTGAAATAATAGATGAAGACTCTCCCACTATTAACACTATCTAATGTCAAGATGTTGACACAATTCTCACATACATGGGTTTGAATGATTCTTATCTCCAATGATCACTCCCATCTAAAACACAAGCTATGTTAAATGAATCAACCATTGACATCTATCTACCCTCTCACAGTAACCCATGCATCCTCAAGATTAGCTAACATTTAGATTCCTTTGAGTAAGCTGATTATGCCACATTTCTTAATAACCATAACAAAGACTTTACTTGGTCTTATAGTGACATGCCTAGTACTGACCCCTCTATGATCACCCATAACATTGTCACCAATATAAATGCTAAACCTTTTAAGTAGAAGCTTTGCAAGATGCATCCTCATATTGCTATCCTTGTCAGAGAAGAGCTCTAACACCTCCTTTCTATTAAATTTATCCAACCCATCAACTACCTGCAATGGATTTCCAATATTTTTCCTATCACACAAGTGATAGAGGGAATCCACATTTTCACTAACTATCATGACTTAAATCTCACTTATCTAAAAGATGACTTCCCATTGCCAAGTATCGACCAACCTGTTGATCTAATAGCTGGCCATGAGATGCCATCAATTATGGATGGGTTTTCTAGATATAATCAAATTTTGGTTACTCCTAAGGATCAACACCAAACAACCTTCATTACCGCATGGGGGAATTTTTATTATTGCATAATGCCTTTTGGTCTAAAAAATATTGGTGCCACTTATCAATGCACTATGACTTATATCTTCCATGATCTCTTACACAAAATTATGACAGATTACATGGATGACTTGATAAGTCTAAACTTCACCAAGATCACTTGACTATTATCAAAGCCATATTTACTTGTCTCCTCCAATATAATGTTTGACTAAACCACCAAAAATGTGTCTTTGGTGTTCTTTTTGATAAGCTTTTAGGTTTTATCATTTCTCTCCATGGTATTAAAGTTGACCTTTCTAATGTTAGAGCAATACTAGAGATGCCTCCACCTACTACTATCAAAAACCTCTATAGCCTGCAAGGTAAAGTTCAATCAATCTACCAATTCATCTCCCAATTACTAGATCATTGCCAACCCATTCACCACCTCCTCAAAAGGGATGTTTCCTTCCATTAGAATATAGATTTCCAAGAAATTTTTGATGCACTCAAATAATATCTCCTTTCCCCAATAGTTCTTATTCCACCCAAGGAGAACTAGCCTTTACATCTTTGCATCTCTACAATAGACCATTCTCTAGGTGCTATGATTGCATATCAAGATGATAGCCATCTAGAATAGGCAGTTTACTACATAAGCCACACACTTATTGATTATGAGACTCAATATACCCATATCAAAAAACTTTGCCTTGCATTGGTATTTTTAGCCTCCAAGCTTCACCATTATCTCCTAAATCACAAAACCTATGTGGTCACCCAAACTAATCCCCTCAAATACATGTATTCCAAGCCATATCAAAACCAATGTATAGCTAGGTGGCTCATGCTCCTTACTGAATTCAACTTAGAGTTTATTCAATAAAAGATTATTAAGGGGCAAATAATCATTGACCATTTAGCTACCACCCTTTTTCCTAACAACCAACCTTAAAACCTCAAATTCCCTGATGAATTTATCATAATGCTCTCCATTGATGACATCTCTTATGAAATTATAATGTTCTTCGATGGGTCTAAATGTCAATACAGTGGGGATGTAAGAGTCATTCTTATTCCTCTAGATGGTGAGCCTATGCCTTTATCATTTAAACTATATTTTGATTGCACTAATAATATGGCCAAATATGAGTCTTTGATCTTAGGACTTCAAATATCTCTCTTCTTGGGTATCAAATCTATAACCATTCTTGGTGATTCTCAGCTAGCGGTTAACCAAGTTAATGGTTCCTACCTACGTAAAAATGAGATTCTACAGTGGTATAAACATCGTGTCAATACACTTTTGGGATCATTTAACACTTATCTCTTATAAAATATTCCTTGATATATAAATAAGTTTGTTGACATAATGGCTTTACTTGCCTCACACATACCCTCTTCATCCTCTTCCATAAAAATATATGTCACCATGCATCATTTAACATTACCCTCCTATATATCAACTAAAATCCTCTTTATCAAAAATGTAACATCCAACTGACATGACTTATGGTACAAGCAACTCATGAATTATCTTTGTATTTATATTACCCCTTCTAATCTCTCCAATAATGGGAGATGTGCCTTCATAAAATGTGTCTCTTTTTACACTATGCTAGGGGGACTTCTATACAAGTGAGGTTTTGATGGTCTCCTTGTTATATGCCTCACCAATAATGAGATTCCCTTCACTATTAAGGAGGTCCATGATGGGATTTATGGTGGACATTTCAATGGTCATGCAGTTGCCAAGCATATCCTTTGACTTGGCTATTATTGGCCTACACTTCATCAAGACTATGTCAAGTAGGGTCTCCAAAAAATATCCATAGGGATAAAACCCTCAATCATGCACCTATAATAAGCAATGTCATACACTATGCTATCTACTTAATTCAGTGCCATCCCATCTCTCTACCACCTAAAACCCACCTTGAAGCTAGCTAAAATTATAGTAGGTAACCCCAATGGTTACGTCACCATGATATGCTCATATTCCCAAGAGTGGATTAAATGGACGACACACAAACTGTACCATCATCATAGCCTCAAACCCCATAACTCTCTATATAATTGGGCCAAAAGCATTGGTCCCCATGTAAAAATAATTAGCTGCTCAACCATTTATGCTAGCACACCTATCAATTCAATTAAAAATCTACCACCATCTACATCTAGTAAGACATATCATTAGGATGCTCAGTCGATGTTGCTCTTTAATGGCCATATATAGTGTCTCATAGGTAAAAAACATTGAATGCTCTATCACCTCTCTAACATGCTCACCATATAATGTCATCATGTGAATATAATGCTCCTCTCTCGAGCATATGAAAAGATCCTCACCATAGAGCGGAAACCATAATATCCTATATACATCCCCTTACATCCCTATCAACTCTCTGGTCGATAGATAAATGGTGTTGGTTGTGTGATCCCACTTTTTGATCAATTTTATCATCAGGATCACATCTCAAATGACTCTACAATATCATCACACTCCCTCTAAGCCTATGGCTACCATTTTCTCTAAGTCATCTAGGGTGACATCCCTCCTCATACATGTTAATAGCCTCAGTAGGGGATCTTGCAATGTCAAATCCAACCTCACTAACATCCACACACATATAACTCAAGTCACATACTTTCTAACATAATCTATCACCACTTTTTTCCCCTCTCTTTAGGATAACTACATTAGTTTGAGGTCCTCCATCAGGCTATGTAGGTAGCACTCAGTTGACATGGGGTCTTTTGAGGTTAGCTTGGCCATATACCCACCTAACTAACTACCATACTCTTCTCTCTCTACCCTAGGCTTCACTACCTCTCTCTCTACCCTAGGCTTTATTGCCTCTTCTCTCTCTCCACCCTAGGCTTACCTACATTTCACAACTCTAGGCCTCACAGCCTATATCCCTGACCCTTGACCCTATGCCCTAAATTTTAATCCCTAGGCCTTTTGACCTATCTCAAACTACCATTTTACCCATTTCACCTAATACACCTTTTAGCCATATCTTAGATCTTTTTCCCTAGGCTTTGGGAGAATTACATTGGCCTGAGGTCCTCAACTGGGCTATATAGGTACCACTCAATTGACACGGGGTCCTCTGAGGCTAACTCAACCATTAGGTTAGTGGATTTATTCAATTAGGCATCCAAATTGACCCTTTCTCTTAGTTTTTGGTTCTTCACAATCACCTACATTAGTTTTAATACCAACATCAACACTTTATGTCATTAGATGTCAGTGAAAACCTATAGATATCGGTGTTGTGTCGACCAAAGTTGGTGGACCCCACTAACATCTGTGACTGGTTCAGCCATAAGGCTGAATGACTTGTCCCCAAAAGTTTACATTTTTACCTTAAAACTACCCCAAATACCTCCCAAATTACCCTAAAACTAACCTACCAAATTTCCTACCCCTCTACTAATGTTTTCTTCCCCTCAACTCTCAAATTAACCTACCAAAGAAAATAAACTAATTCACATTCAAAACCAAATCACTAAGACTCTTACCTCATATTTTCATCTCCTCTAGGCTAGCACAACTAGATCTTATGGTGACATGCCTCCTAATAGGTCCCCTCCTAGCTTAACCATCTCAATCACAGTTAGAGCTCTATTTTTCTCTAATCATAAGATGTAAATAAGTTTGGTCAGCCATTAAACCCCCTTTTGTTAGGTTTGGTCAACCACTCATGTTGACATCTTTAACCTAATCCACTTACATTGATACTTAAGCCTATTAAAATTAGAAACATTTACCTAAACCATTTATGTCAACACTATTTACTACTGACATTAGTGACATCACTAACATCAACACCATTGCATTAATGCTTCTACCAATAGCCCCAACTTTTTAGATTTTACCCATACTCTGGGGTAATTTGGAGATTATGTATATCTCCTTGACCATAACCACCAACTTGGAGATCACATATATCTTCCCAACCCTAACAATCACCCTTAGAGATCACTTAAATGTCCCCCATGATGACTTTACTTGGAGATCACAAATATCTCCTCGCTCATTAGCCCTTTTACACCAACATTGCATTACTTATCTTGACCACTTATGCTATTTTTATATAGTTGAATATTGTACACACACATGTATATTAGGCATTTTTTATGGAAACCAAGATCATCCAATCACTACAACCTTTTATGTTTCCCAGGGGTACTTCCTACCTTAGATACCTAACATACATAGACCACTAGAGATACAACTCTTATTATGTTTGACCTTCTCAGCTATTACTTACAAGCTGTGCTTTGGTTATTTCTATCCAAGTTCTCTTTAACCTTGCCTATTTTTTACTTTGTCAACTATAGTTCATAGTAATATATGCACACGTAGTGATATCATGTTCTCCTTCACTCACCAAATTCACTTCTTTTCATATTGGTACCTGATTCTAATTTCTCCTCCATCAATTCCCATTTTGATGGGGGACACTTCATCCAATACATGGAACATCTAACTCCTACATTCCTCTTACAACTTGTCAGTATAAATTACAAGATAAAAAGGGGCAAATATAGACACTAAAATTAAGTCACACACATGCATAACTCCCTATGTTGAAACCCCTCTTGAGCCCTATTTCAATAATAATAATTAGCCTGCATAACCCATGGTTTTTCCCTTCACACATTTAATTAATATAAAACAATTAACTAAGTTAATTAAAAACCCCTTTTTCCATATTACCTAGCCAACTCATCCTAAGACTAATTCTGACTTGATGAGTTACCTCAAGACCTAGTCCTCTTATCCTAACTACCCAAGACTTATTCTCACCTCAAAACTAAATTCCTAACCAGCTACATCCTTCTTAACCTATTATTTTTACCATTTTGTAATAGGTGCCACACTTGGCACGAGGAACAACATAAAAGTGGCCAAAATTAATATTTTTACCTTTTCTAAGGACACTGACATTAGTCAACCCATGACCAATGTCGATGGATAATCAATGTCAGTTATATAATCCAAACTCTAACCTTATGTTCAGGTCAATATAAATCAATAAAACTCCATATTTATCTCAAATATCTTGGAATTCAACTTTTGACATCATAGCCTACTGTTATCTTGCATAAGTCAATCCAGATCAAGAACTAAGCTCTTGAGGACTAGTAACACCTACTTCTTTTCTCTATTCATGGAATTAGTTTAGACTACTTGATAGGAGCCATCCATTTGATACTTGTCATTTAGTCACCATTATATCTAAGTATATCACTTACTCTATAGGTCTTTTAAGCAGTTACTTTGCTATCAATTTACATCTACTATTCATTACTTTACACATCCTTGATCGAGCCCCTATGAATGAGTTATAAAGCTTCCCTACTTGTTTCCCCTTTGACTTGACACACCAAACCTCTGACCAGATCTATCTAAACCACTCTCTCTCTCTCTCTCTCTCTCTCTCTCTCTCTCTCTCTCTCTCTCTCTCTCTCTCTCTCTCTCTCTCTCTCTCTCTCTCTCTCTCTCTCAAACATCCCAAACCTGACCAAAACCATTTCCTAGACCTAGAAAATCCTTCTGCAAGCTCTTAGGTAATTATTACCCCTACCAACCTCGACATCGTAGCCAACATTGGTTAACTTCATGCACTGACCTTAATAGCATAATTTATATTGGTCACTTCTTTACCAACATTAGTAACTATGGATTTCCTAACCTTTCCAAAACCTACCCAAACACCTTCCAAAATACAAATAGAACATACCACTTAAACTCTATTAATTTATGCTACACTTAGGTTATGAATAATGGTAACATTATATCTCTTTCACTCTCTCTTTACCTCTCTTTTAGTTATTTATTACTCTTTTGTCTCTCAAAAATGGGCTATCATCTCTAAGGAAGTTTGACACTTCCTAAAACAATCACATAGCTTGGCATCCCACTCTTTTATTTACTAACAAACATTTTGTGGTTGTAATCTCTTACTTGCAGGTAGTCCTCCCTAGTCAAAGAAGAGTGATCACTATGTCTAGATATGACATGAAAACTAATCTAGGTTAACTCTAATCACTTATCCCTGTTATTCTTCTCTATTTTTCTTTAGACTTAAAATAGACCAATTTTAGCCAAATAACTAACTTAAGATTCTTAGTTGCCTACCTGTCCTACATCTGTTTCTACCTTTGGGGGTCCCTCTCACCTATAATTTCATCTCTTCACCATCCTAGCTCATTTGGTCTCTCAGAGATCTTTTTCTCTCCTTCAAAAGTCAAAAATATGAAATTACTTCCATTTGACCCTATTTAAGATCACTTTTCCAAATCTAAATCTTTCAATTAGTTTTTGATAGATTCCTTGTTTTGTCTCTATCTTTGTTTCTCCTCATCCATTTTTTGAGACATCAAATGTTTTATAATCATGATGATGTAGAGAATATTTTCCATTATCAAATGTCTATCTTTCAAAATATTTGAATTTTGGATATTTTGCACTAACTTTTACAAGTTTGCCTAATGTTCTTCACATTAAATGCCTTCACTTATCTTATAGTCTACGTCTTTATCTACAACACTAAGGTAAATAAAGGTTTATGTTTTTGAATTATTTCCTTTCATTTATGTTATTTCCACTTACTACATATTACTTAGCATCAACATTATGTGTTATCATGTTCAATTTCTTGAAGCACCATCCCATGTTGTACTCACAAGACACGTGATGAGATTTGAGTGGGTCGAATATAAACACATAATATTTTCAAACTTTTATCCATTACTAACACTTTATATCTTTTAATAATTCATAGAGTCTCAATCTCTCTAAGTGCACACCCTAAGGGGTATACTAAGAAAGGGGTGAGTAGACCATCAATGCTTTACATGATTGTTGTCCTTTTTTCCACTTGTTATCTACACACTTATCTCATCAAACCATTAACCCTAAGCTTTTTCTTTTCTATTACACCCATTCCAGGTATTTTCTACTTTTATCCTCTTATTCTTTACCTAATTTGTTTTTTGTCAATTGATTGTATAGGGTTGACTGGGTTGATCCTATACAGTTTTAGGGTATTTTTCACTTAGGATCTAGTTGACATTTACTTGACCTAGCTAATGACCAAGTGAATTATCATCCAAAACTATGTTGGTTCAAGTGGGTTAGCCCTGTCAGTTAGGATTTTTGAAAGGGTTTAAGGTTAACTTTGCCTTTATATACAATTTCATTTCCATCATTTATCATTAAAAATTAAAAAGAGGAATAAGTGTGAATGAACATCTACTTATTGACTATTCTACTTGAGGAATAAATCTTAGGGTGCCATACTTTATTTAGAGATATAGATCTTATCTTATGGAGATGTCTTTTAGATACATTGATAGGTTATGTAGCCTAGAGCTGATTTGCATTTATCATCCTTACATACCATGATAACCTCTTGTGAAACACCTTGGCCAAGGGAGAGATTGAGGTTCGGTAGGTTCATCTTCAAAAGTAAGTATTCCTAACTTTATTTTTCCTTTGTAAGAGTAGATAGGTGATAAATTTTTGCATCTCTTCCATGTATTAAGATAATATACACATTGATGTGAGTATATGTCTTCTATCCATGTTTAGTTTTATTATTTATAACCCCCACTTTGTGCCAAAAGATTTGGTGAGAACTAGATTCGATTAGCATAGGTGAAATATCAAAACCTAGGACCCCCTTAGGGATATTACATGATTATGTTAGATTGGAGGCTTTGGAAACCTCTTTAACATGACGTATTATGATACATAATCCCCTAATTAGGTCTAAAGGATCCCTTTATTTTTCATGCTATCGCTTAGTAGATGTATTCCCAATTTGAAGTGTAGGTATGCTCTATCTTCTCCAAGTTAGGATTGATTTATAGACATGATGCATTTTTATTTGTATACAAGATGTAAGTAGATGTCCAAGTACACATTTAATAATATAGGTATACATATGGCCATATACATATGTAGATGAATGACTGCATATGTTATCATTACTCTATATATGTTATTGGTCGTCTACATATTCAAATGGATATCCAAAGATGTATTCAATTGACAACATATGCATATGGCTATCTTCATATGCATGTGGTCATCTACATATGCAGTTGATCATTTGTATTTCTAGGTAGGTGTCTACATTTTTTGGTAGTTATTTGTATAGATAGGCATCCATTTACATCTACACATATAATGACTATAGAAAACTACCTACATCTCCATGTGCCATGATTGATTACATTCCTGAAACCCTACCACTTGCCATACACTTATAAAAGGGACCCTAATGACACTTTTTAAATTTTCAATCCACATCTTTTTATAGTTAAATCCTTATGATGACACCATTGTTGAGTCCTACCTAGGCATATTTTCATGTTTGAAATAGGCTTCCCACTCCTAACACCACAATAATATATTTCCACTCACAAATCTTATCTGTAATAGTATCTCAAGACATAAAACTAAAATATAAAAATCTCATGTGCACATTGATTCTGAAACTTATTGACAAAGAAGATACCTATACATATTGGGTCTAAAAGTGCAATTTATAAGGGGTTTGCTACATACACTAATATGAAATAGATACTCAGTTACTAAACTATCCATTGGCAAGATTTGATAGTACCTCACGTTTATTCAAATCAATCATTAACTCATGTTATATGATGTTTGGGATCTATCTTGATGGCATACATAGAATGATAGAGCTACTTCACAAAGACTTGAACATGGTCTCTATAAAGGTCTCACTATAGGATGATGACAAAAAATATCTAGAGTCCTATTATGGCCTAAAACTATATGGTATGTTCTTTTTAATGTTATAGTTCACCAATTTTATAGATTAGTTTTACCATATTGGTAATTCTCTTAATATTTTTCATATAAATTTTACAACCACTTAAAGTCATAACAAATGGGGCTTAAATTTAAATCTGTTAAAAATACTTTTCTCCTAAACATGATTGAACTATTTTAAACCAAATTAATGTTTTAGGTAAGAGCATTAGATATTAAATTCTAGGTTGTTTTGTATATCTTACCCACTCTCAATGATCATGGATTTTATTGGTGTACATACCATTTAATTAGAATTAAGGATGATTTAAGTTTTTTTAGTTGAAAGTAAAATTACATATTTTCATGTATGAATTTTATAATTGCATTCTGCCATGAGGTTATTTACCAATTAGCTAGCACAACTATTCCAACTGCTCTAAATTAAAAAATGGTTGTGAATTCACTCTCGATTACAAAACAAAATGTAAGTTTACAGTGTTATAATTCAATATAATTATTTTTAAATGACTATATAATATTTTTATACCTTATCTTCTATTTATTTCATACAAGAAAAAAATTCTAAAACCATTACCAGAAGAAAAGTGGAAATCATAGGTCATCATCCCACTGAGGTGTCCACTGAAACAAAGATGGAAGAGGAATCATCTCAATCTCCACAACTTGTAAGACATAAACTCGTGAGGATTTTAGTTATACGTTACCATGTTAAATTAGCCTCTCATGTTACTAGTATAAGTCACTCTCAACTTTTATAATACCATTCACAAAAATGTTTAGTTTAGTTTTATGTTATTTTAATATTCTATATTTACAGAGACAATATATATATTGCAATCCCCTCCAATTCCACTTTCTATATTTTAGTTTCTACAACATTATATTAAATATCAAGTGCCATGTACACAATTTAAAATTAAGATTATATTATTAGTATATGTTAAATAAATATGTAATTTACTTTATTTTCCATTTGTAAGTTATGACTATCTTGTCCAATTTTAGGTACTACCCCAACAAGGAGAAATTTGATGCCACCACCACCACCATGTTGACCTATAATTATAGGTCTATGGAAATGCTTAAATTTTCCTACACCAAGTATAGGAGCTCTAAATTTAGGAACTTCTAATTTTCTTTCATTTTCATTTAGTGGTCTCCCTATTGCAATGGGAATCAAATTTCTTTGGGAAATTGATCTTGATGATAAGATTATGGGGATTGATAATGGCACCCAAATGCCTCATTTTAATCCTCATGAAATTATACAAGGATTTCATCTAGATGTGATAGCTACCAAGACTTTACATCAACTTTTTGGAGGTGCCTCTTCACCTAACTGCAAATTTTTTTCTTCTCCTACTAATGAATTTCCATAGTCTGATGATCATTGTATTTCTTTCTATTGAATACTTTATTGGTGTATAATGCTAAGGCATTTATTAGTGATTTTTATATTAGTAACCTTGATGATTTCAGAACATGAGAATACCATTATGAACTATTAATTTCATAAATAAATTTCCTGTTTCATAGCCACACACAATGTGATCATTTATTTTTCTTGGTTGAACATCAACCTATAAAAATTGATGTTTTTTTCAACCATGATGTTAATGGAGGTATTAGTATTAATAATAATTTTTTATATCTAATGTTAAACTAGCTTGAAAATATAAATGTAGAAGCCCAAGCACACTACAATAAATGTGTGAAAAATAAAAGTCTTGTTACAATTGTAGATGCAGAAAAGTAAAAAGTAGTGGTAAGTTCTATGCTTATTTTTTAAAATTAAAATTACTTTATAATTTTTTATTAATTAATATTGTTTGTTCATTTGCAGTCAAACTATACAAATTTTAATAATAAAGTTCATGTCTTTGACATACATTTAAAAAATTCATGCTAAAGTTTACCTGCAGCTATTTCACTCAAGGAAAAACTTGTCACTATCAGTAAGTAAAATAATACTTTGAATAAAATAGTTAAGGAGAATGTCTTGTGTCTTAATGTTTTATTTAAACATAAAGTTTGAATTTGACCTAACATTACTTTCATCAGGGGATGATTCTATATAAGAATGATAAAATATTGAAAATATCAATAGTGAAACAAAAGATATTATGGGGTCAGGTATCCTAAAAGTAAACATGACTACTAGCCAATTGGAAGGCCAAGCGAGCAAATAGTCTTTTATGCAATAAATTTAGAAAAATACCTAAGTGTCTGAGAATCAATGAGATTTTTAGTTGGAATTGTATTTATATTTTAACAAATATTGTAAACTAAGGGATTGAGCCTAAAAATGGTGATTTTAATTATTATTTTTTTAAATATTTAATATATATTTTGTATTTGTGGCTTCCTATGTTCATGTATTAAAAATTTCCATCTATAATTTCATTTAAAATGGTTAGATAATTTAGTAATTAAGATATGTAAACAAATCAATTAATGTATTCATAAATAACATTATTGATACTACAACCTTACATAAATTACCAATCTTATAAATGTAGATTATCAACCAAGAAATCAATATTGTTTTTATTTTAATAGGGCATTCACATGGTGGTACTAATTAAAGGTAATAATAAAAGTTTTAATAACCATTTTACCTCTTCTAAAAGATCAAGTTAATGGTGCCATTTAAATGCACTTTATATTTGTTTAAAATTATATCCTAAGAAGATTAGTGGTAAATCATCCCAAAATTAACTCAACGTGATTCCCTAAATTAAACATAGAAAAACCAAAAATATTATTCAGTAAACATATGTCATAAGTATATCACAAATGTAATATGAATATGAGTTTAATTTTAAAATATTTAGAATACACACCAAACTGAAACTTCGGTATTTGAAGGAGTCCATTTACAACATGTTCTTCATAGCTGAAATTTGTATGTACCATCTCAAAGGAACTTTTAGTAACTAGTTTTGGTCATATTAGTGACTCCTCTTTCAATGAGATAAATCCAAATTGAAAGTGCTATTTCATAAGGAAACACATTCACTGGATAATATGAAATATACAACCGCAAATATGTCTCAAGATTTATATCCAATTTATTTTAAAGTTTTGGTAACAAAATATAATGCATTAAATACCCTTTCATCTTTCATAGACCCCAGAACCATTATTATTCACAATTCATATAATCAAAAATATTTACTAAGTTATTTTTAAAAAACATTATTAGAATATATTTTTTTCTATATCCTTGTAATAACACCACTTTTTATTGGTTCATTTAAGCGCTAAAATTGATCAATCATTGTAAAACTGAAATGCATTCATGGGGACATCATTTAATATTTTTGAAAAATACCCTTAACTTCAAATCCATTGATATCTACAAACTTATATAAATGATTGATGAGAGTATCCATGTATTTGAAAAACAAATTACTTATTATATGTTCACCCTCAAGAGTGTTATAAAATATTAGATTCATCACTCCCATAGATTTAAGCAACTCATCCCTTTGAGAATGATTTTAAATTTCAGATGATAGGATTTCTAAAATGTTCTCAATTTCATTTGCATCTCATATATGACATTATCATATATAACTTGTGTTACAGGGACTTCTTCCATTTCTTCTCCATCTAAATTAGTTCATTTTTAAAAAGTGTGTAGTGGTAACTCCTTTCCATTAACTAAAATAAAAATATGGTTATAAATATAAAATTTCAAATAGTTTTTAAGGTCCTTAATATCTCCTAATATTTTCAAACTACTAAATATCGGTCCCTTAAAACAATTTGGTGAGAAATTTAAGATATCAATAGATTGACAAACCTATTTTTTCAACCATATGAAGTCAAAAATATAAATGTATCTCTCACGTGCATGTTTTGTTAAACATTACGTTTTATTCAACATAGGTATAATACCAGATAATATTAGCAGAGTTTCAAATCTATCAAATAGTATAACAATTTGCCTTATCAATTTCAATCCAGTACTTAAATATAAAACCTTTTAATGATGGTTATTCTTAAAATATTATACATGCAGGATCACACATAGAGATCCATCCTATATCGACATCTTTTAATATTTTTTCCATCAATAAATCCAATAGTAAATTTATGAAACTCTAAAACCTTTTTGTACTACTTTCCATTTATGTGTTTAAGTCATAGATAAGTTCCACCACTTTTATGACATTTTAAGATGTGCTAAAAAAATTAGAAAAATATTAATTTTATGTGCCATGGAATGAATTAGAATCTTATATGGGGAAACTATTATTTTTAGGTGAACACACACACACACGCGCACGCACACACGCACACACGTGCACACACACACACACACACACACACACACACACACACACACACACACACACACACACACACACACACACACACACACACACACACACACACACACACACACACACACACATTATGTTTTTATACATTAATAATGAACCATTGGTAATAACACACCCTAACTTGTTAATTATATCATAATAATCCATCCCAACTATATCTATTAAATTACAAATAACCAATTTGTAAAGGTTCTTAGCATTACAATTTTTCATCATTTTTAGAATAGATAATAGGTGAGATTACCTTGAATGGTTATCAAATGTATAAATATGCATGAAAACCCATGATATGTTGTCAACTGATGTTATATTCTTAATGGATAGTGATATAAACCATGCCACTTTTTCTTTTTCTTTCAAATCCTCTTTTTTGTTCATTGTGAGACATTATCAAGCATTATCATTTGACCAAACTGATTATGGAATGTTATGAAATCCATTATGCTGAAATAAAATTTAATAATTTATAAAATTAGAGATTGGTCTTACTCTTTTTATAATGTTATTTATTATGGATAAGTGTATATTTTTTCATGTAGATTTGATTAAACAACTTTTTTTAATTGATTTGTAATTGTTCCCCATTTATCAATGAGGTGTCCTTAAGTTTTATAATGATTTTCATACTCTTTTTCATAACATTGATGCATGCATTCTTTTGCATTTTTTCATATCATTGTTATTTTAGTTTGTTCATATTAATTTTACTGAGACATATTTTACCACAATGTTTCTCATTTATATCCAACTTGAGTTGTATTTTGCAGTCTTTTCCAAGTTTATAACTACATATTGTAAATTTACATTCTTTTGGAGTGTCGGTACTATTTTCTAGATGTACATGTTTAATGAATGTATATTTCACACACAATTGAACTTATATGACCTTTCAATTATCCATGTACTTGTCTTTTTTGCATAGTTTTGTAAATGTTGTTTTTAGCTGAAGTTTGTGCTGGTTGAGAAGAAATCTCATCTAGTATTTTGGACTCATAATTGAAATACAAGATATCCTCTAGTTTCTTTTTCCATGAATTTATTGAGGGAATTTCATACCCAAGGACATCTTCCAGTGGAGGCATATCCTCAAAAGGGTTATCAGTGGTTTTTTTCTTGATAAATAATAATATATTAAATCATTTAATATTTTGTACATGTGTTTGACATTTCATACCCAGGTACATCTTCCAGTGGAGGCATATCTTCAAATGGGTTATGTGTGAAAAATTTTTAGACCTTGTAATTATTATTAAAAATTAATACAAAAGTACAAATAAATAACATTACAATAAATCATTTAAAATTTAACACCTATGTTTGGCATTTCATACATAAGTACATATTTTAATGGAGGCATGTCTTCATCAACATCCATGATGTCATCCTCTAGTTTCCTTTTCCTTAAATTCAATGAGGGCATTTCATACCCAGGTGCATCTTCAAGTAGAGGCATATATTCAATAGGGTTATTATTGGGTTATGTATGGAAAATGGTTTGATCTTGTAATTATTATTTAACCTTAAAAATAAAGAGAAAATGAATATTATCTACATACATAGATGGTTGCTTACACACATAATTGATTATCTACATATACAGATGATTGCCTACATATGTCGACTTTTGCCTACATATGCATATGTTATCTACATATGGTTGATTAAATATAGAGATAGTCATTTGAATATGTAGGTAGTGGTTTATATATGTAGGTATTAATATATATATGTATATGATCACCTTCATATTAAATGGTCATGTGTGTTTAAGTCTATAAGATAAGCTTAATTGGAAAATAGAAATAAATATCAATAAATCATTTGATATTTAATACCTATTTTTGGTATCTAGCTAAAATAAGATAATAGGTTAATATATTTTCTTAATTTTACCACTTTATTAACATTCTCTATGAAAGACATCAAATTAGGCTATATATACATTTGACAACAAATACTGATGCTTTATAGTAAATGTAAACTCTCACCAACAAATATAGATGCTTGATAAAAAAAAAAAGCATACTATTTAAGTTTGTCACTTATTGAATATGATATAGGCATAAAATCTCTACCTTAGTTGTGAGCAAAGAGAAAAAATGAGTTTAATATAATACTAAGTAGTAATTATATATAGTGGTGAATTTGCCTATATTGACTTTCGAGGTGCTATATAAATATATATATATATATATATATATATATATATATATATATTTATTTATATATTTATATATTTATTTTATAAAGTAGGTGAGTTGACCCTAAAAATTAATTTATATCTAAAATTTTAGGTGATTCACCACTATTGAATAACCTATAAAATCACTAAATGTCAATTTCTAAAGCAAGAATATTAATGAATTAACAAAAAAATTTCATTAAAAAAACCCTTCTTGTGACTCAAAATCAATCATACCACACTAAACATGAAATCTTTAAATTATACATAGAATTGCAATTTTTATGTTTCTCCCTTTATCTACTTCATTAGTTCTTTATGGGAAAAGACCTTTCACACCTCTCTTAATAGTACATTTGGTTGTATATTCCCTTCTTCATCTAGGGGTTAGATTCGCTTCTTAATCTATGGGTTCCATAGTTTTTAATCTTTAATTCCACCCTCGTACCCAAAGAAATCTCTTTGTAGTCTTAAATTTGAGATTCAACCTCTTCGCCTTTGTAGTATGAGAGTATGACTCATAACCAAAGATTTTTAGATGTTTCAATCATATCCAGTTATTGGTTCATAATTCTTAAAAATATTATAAATTAAAATTTATATAAGGGATTAGTTGACTAAGTACGAAGTCATATCCATTAGTTCAGCCCTGAAATTCTTTGGTAAATGCTCACCACCTACTATAATCTAGGCAATATACCTTGAAATCAATCATCTTACTCACAAAGATCAAATTCATCACACAACCAAGAGTGTGAAAAACACCTTGGAAATTTTCTATCCTCCCATATCTAAATCTCAGCTTCACTCTTCCTCTCCTTATTATCTCATAGGTTGATTTATCTCAAAAAAATAAATCACCACCATCATATTATTCATACTCATACAACAAATATTTCTCATGAGTCATATGATAGGATTATTTATATTCTACATTCCATTCATCATTGCATCAGTCTAATATTAAGGATGAAAGATATATGTATCTATATTTATTGTTGGGTACATTATCACTTAAACATTGTGTAGTGTATCATGGTTATCCCTTATCCAATTTATTTTCTCTACATTCATTCTTGAAATTATATGTATCATTGTAGTCCCAAAATTTAGTTAAGTATATATCTATAGTATTTTATTTATGGTTATACTTCAATAAGATATCTCCTATCTTTAACTTGGCTCATTATTGTGATTATCCTCACATGAACAAGGAATTATTAGCCTTATAATTTTCCATAAATTAAAATATCATCTCCTTTGATTATAGAGTTAACACTACATATTTTGGATTATCTCCAATGTAGTTTTGGTGATATCCATAACCAAATTATCCCTTGACTTTGTAAAATATTATAATAGCATGATATAGGTTTGTTAATAATTCATATTCACATCCATGATATCAACCATTTTAAGATATATAGGTGGAAAATAGATCTATAAGGGTTAAAAGAGAATAGATTAAAAAAATAGAGTAAACAACTCTAAGAGAAATCTAATTAATTATATTTAGATAATAATATAGGTCAAATATAAGAATATGCTAAATATAGAAAGTACAATGGCAAATAGTAATATGAAAGTAATAATATGAAGGAGAAATTATACCTAGTTTATGTAATGATGAGAAATCATATATCTGAGTTACATAGTGTAAGAATAGTTCATATAAATATTTGGATCT
>JARHVA010003842.1:607500-640000 GCA_037957365.1 Torreya grandis
GAGAGAGAGAGAGAGAGAGAGAGAGAGAGAGAGAGAGAGAGAGAGAGAGAGAGAGAGAGAGAGAGAGAGAGAGATTTGTGTGTGTGTGTGTGTGTGTGTGTGTGTGTGTGTGTGTGTGTGTGTGTGTGTGTGTGTGTGTGTGTGTGTGTGTGTGTGTGTGTGTGTGTGTGTGTGTGTGTGTGTGTGTGTGTGTGTGTGTGTGTGTGTGTGTGTGTGTGTGTGTGTGTGTCTAATTATAATTATAATTTTTTGTGTGTGATAGACACACATACATACATAAGTGATCATGCGCGTGTGTGCGCATGCATGTCCACCCACAATCATGCACACATGTACAAACACACATTTATTACACCCAAAATGACAAAATAAATAATATATGTTTGTTGGGTAGTAAAGATAGACAACCAAACATAAATTTGGATTTTAGTTATTGGGTGGGGGAGTTACCATGCCCCCCTAATTTTCAATATTTGTTAAAAACATAATTATATAATATATAATAAAAACATATATATTATTAATTCATATATGTAAATAAGTATATCTAAATAAATAGAAGACACACTAGTACTAAAATAATACTTTAAAAAAATCTAATAGGAGATAAAGATGTTTTGTTCTCCTCATCACCATTATTGATCATTAATTAATCTTTATCTATTTTTTCCAAAACATTTGGGATATGGATTTTGGTTTTTTACAAATTTTTTCGAAGGTTTTTAATACAATCAAGGACATCAAAATTAGGAACGTATTGGATGGAATCATGTTAAAGAGTCATCGTAAAGGTTCATATATTTTAAATTACAACTATTTTAAATTTATTAGAAGAATAATAAAAATATAAAAGAAACATTGTAAGTTCAACATGAGCTAACTATTACCAACTCACATATATATAGAAATTCAATTCCCGCAATCCCAACCGATGGTTAAAGTATTAAAATTTATCTATATATCTTACAAATTACAAAAAGAAACAATGATTAAAGAGAGGAATCATAACATTATATATAATTTATTTATTTCATAAATTGGTTTTGTATATATTTTGGAATTGTGGTTCCTTGTAGTGGCATGCCTACCATAACTGTGAATCTTCGAATCCTAGAATTATGTATTGAGGGTTGGATGAACATGGTGATCCAGATTCTACATCTTTAATTATTATATACCTACATTTAGAATAAATCTCTTATAGAGGCTAAGGAAATTGACTCCCATATCCCTTCCAACTATTTCCTACTTAAACTTTCAAAATCATAAAAATGAAATAAATGAGATGACATCTCATGGAATGTGGGAATTGCAGCTTATTAAATATGTCGGTATTCTCATGAGGCACTAAAATTATTTCACTTTATGTAGTGAACATGTTTCCATCTTGATCAATTCACCATTGCCACCATACTCCATGGAATTACCTCCTCATCATTGAAGGCCACAAAATTGAATCCATGAGAATTTATAGTTTCCTTATCGAAATCTACACAAAAAAAAACTTATTGTGAAAACCAAAAACAAAAATCATCATCACATGCTAATTACAAAAAATCCCATTTATGCTTCAAATCAAGGGAAACAAATCTATTTCATCAAGGTACACAAAGCATAGGAATCATCATTACCTTCAACTCTAGAACCTTGATAAATATGTTGGAAACATCATTTAGTGGCCTAGGAAAGCTTTCCCACAAAGAAATAATACTCAATTGTATAAGCATCCATCTTCAAATATTAACCTTGACAAATGGGTGAAAAAAATTAATAGCTATAATTAAAATAAAATGTCTTTTTCATTGTGCTTTGATGGATGTTTATGTTTTAGTCCAAAGCTCCTATTTTTTCACAAGATGGTGGTATATAAATAATTCAGATACCACTAATGCAATCAATTTCAAAATTCAACTAAAAATTTTAATCATTAAAAAAAAAAAAAAAAAAATCTACTTTTAAATTCATTGACATATATAAATTCTTAGTTGGATTCATAAACCAAAATATATCAATGAATTTATTTTTCAGTGTTACTATTTAATATCAACGTAATATTTTTAATGATAACACCTTCAATGTAAATAAAAAATCATGAACAAATAATAAAGAGAAAGTGACATTCTATATTAATTTATCCAATAGTGACATCATGTGAGATTGTATCATACAATGACTTTGCTCCATTCATTAGGTTACACACATCATGACATATAAACAACATATAAAAGTGTCAAAACATTTAATGATGTCATGTTCTTTCACCCATGCAAAATATTTATTTTTCTTCAATTCAAAAAAAGTGCAAAAGACTCAAAAATAACCAATGCAAAATTAAGCATATTATAAAAATGTGTCAAGTTTGCTCTATTTGTTTAGGGTTATTTCCAACTCATCATCTAGATTTATTTCCAATCAAATACTTTTGAAATTTGCCTCTAAATTCATAACAAATAAAAATACTTCACCTAACCTCTTTATCATTTATTATTGATTCTAGTATATTATTTTACTATAAATTAGGTATTATTGAATCTATGAATTGAAAAGGTAAAGTCATATAGGAGTGGATGAAAATGTTCCATAAAAAATAAGAGTAAATATTTATTACACTTAATACCATTAGACTATGATTACAATTGCACCTAAATTTTTATTACAGACTTGGGATTCAAACCATGGGTGGACATTATCAAATTCAGAGAAAACAAGTAAAATATAAAGAGGATTTTTCTCACAAGGAACTACATTACCTCATGGAAGATATTGATGGTCTCACATAGGCCTTGTGTGAGGTCAATCCTTAAAAAACAAGTAGTTGTTACTTGACAAAAAAAAAGTTGGTTTTGAAGCCAATGAATCATCCTAAGGGCTTAACAATTGGTTTCAAAAATTTCCAAATGTTTAAAACCAAGCCACAAAACTGCCCCTAAACTAGGGCATCATGCTTAGCCTTCTTAGAGAGGACAAAGTCTTGAGTTCATGGAGAGAAGCTCAGCAAAAGCTCGAACACTCATAACCCCATCCTCAACCTCTCGCCGTGTCTTCCTTCGCCTTTCCTGTTAGAAACTGAAGTATAATTGGAGATAATTTCTCCACCCACAGTTTAACTGACTGTTGGTCCTCACTCCTTCTCATGCATGCAGGAGTTAACATTCAGTTAGTTAACTAATAGTTTGGAATTAGTTAGTTCAAAATAGTTAACAATCAGTTTGTTTAAGCAGTTAGAGGTAGTTAAATAATGAGTTTATTTTTAGTTATTTTTGGATTCAAATTCTATATAAAGACACCTTGGGCGTATCATTGTAAGCAAGGAAAAAAGAAGATCAATAAAATCTTATTTTCCAAGAAATTGTAGTAGCAATTAGGTTCTTTTCTTATTTTTTTACTCTCTTAATTTCTTCAAATTGGTATTAGAGCTAGCAAGGAGCTCTTAGGAGTGGTGTGCTCAGTAGAGGATAAAGCCAGTAGGGAGCCGCATAACAAGAAAGGTGAGATCGTAAGTTTAGAAGAAGCACAATAAGATAAACACTCGGGCAGAGTGCAATCAAATCATAGGCTAAAGAAAATTGTAGGGTCATGGGGATGCCCTAGGCCAAAAACAGCAGTCAATGCATGAGCCAACAGAGACCTCCAAGCAAAGACCCAACCGACCGTGTGAAAGGCGTGTAGGTCAGAACCAATGCAATAGCTATTAGACATGAAGAGAGGAAAGCGCAGTCTAGAAAAGTGCCAGGTTGGTAGCCAACACACATAAAAAAAAGTAGAATTCAATAGTTCACTGTACAGACTTTTTGAAGCAACAGTCCATCAACAGCCAACAAGCAGCCAAAAGGGTGATGCACAGCACTGGAATTTTAAAAAAAAAAAACAAGAAGGTTGAAAGAGGTCAATGCATAGTAGAAGACAGATTGGTAGCCAAAGTTTAAAAGGAAGGTATTGAATTTTTTTATTAAAATAATTGAAAAAATAGAAGCTTTTTTTATCACTCGAAGAAGAAGCACAGCGAATAAGTGCACTTCAATCCTCCTTGCAGTTGCTATTGATTTAATCACTTCAGCAGGAGATATGGCCATGAATAATAGTATTTCATAGCCTCAAATTCCCATTTTTACTGGTAAGAATTATGATTTTTGGGCAAGTAAGATGAAAACATTATTTTGCTCACAAGAAGTTTGGGATCTAGTAGAAAATGGTTTTGTAGAACCGAAGGATGAGGCAGCCCATCTGGCATTAACTCAAGCACAAAAGAATGAGCTTAAGGAGAATAGGAAAAAAGATGCAAAAACTTTATTTATAATCCAACAGGAATTGGATGAATCAATTTTTTCCAGAGTTACAACAGCAACGAGATCGAGAGAGGCATGGAAAATCTTGGAGAATACCTATAAAGGTAATACAAAGGTAAAAATTGCTAAATTGCAATATCTTAGGTGAAGTTTTAAAAATTTGCAAATGAATGATTTAGAATCTATAGACCAGTTTATGGGTCAAGCGTTGAACATAGTGAATCAAATTAGATCTAATGGAGAAACTATCACGGATCAGAAGATCATAGAAAAAATACTTAGGAGTTTAGCCAGTAAATTTGATGCAATAGTTGTAGCTATTGAGGAAACCAAGGATTTGGAACAGTTATATGTAGATGAATTAATGGATTCTTTGTTAACACATGAATCCAGAATGAATAGGAATAACAATACATCTCTTGAGAATACTTTCAAGTCACAGGTATCATTTGGAAGAGGAAGAGGAAGGTCAAACTTCAGAGGAAGAGGTAGAGGTAGAATTGGAAGAAACAATCTACATCAAGGTGAAAACAGTAATCAAAACTACAACAGTAGAGGACGTGGCAACAATCACTTTCAACAAAGTTCATAGAGGTTTGATAAATCTAATATTCAATGTTATTATTGCAAAAAAATTAGACATTATGCAAGTGACTGCAAAAGGAAACAAGGATATGTGGACAAGTAGAATGCTAATTACACAGGTGAATCTAGATCTAATCCAAGTGAATCTAGTTCTAATCCTAGAAGCTTATTTCTCACTTGTCATGTTACTCAAGAAAAAGCTAGAGATATTTGGTTCTTAGATAGTGGATGTAGTAATCATATGACATGGAATAAAATTTTTTTTTCTAGTCTTGATGATTCTGTAAAATCTGAAGTGAAATTAGGAAATGATATCAAAGTGAATGTAATGGGTAAAGGAGTAATAAATGTTTTGGCAAAAAATGGTGAAAGAAGGTTTATACCTGATGTTTATTTTGTACCTAGACTAAAGCATAACATTATGAGTATTGGACAGTTAGTACAGAAAGGTTACAGAGCATCTTTTATGGATAATGTTTGCACCATACTAGACTAGTTTCCAAGTGACAAGTTGATAGGAAAAGTGGAGATGACCAAAAATCGGTTGTTCCCTCTTCGAATTCAGTGCATCCAAGGAGAAGAGGAAGCCAACTTCAAAAACATGAAGCTAAACCAATCATGGCTATGACACTTAAAGTATTGACATTTACATTTTGGAGGTTTGAATTTGTTACAGAAGAAAAATATGGTGAAGGGTTTACCACCAATAGAAAAGCCAGGAAGTTCATGTGACAGTTGTATTCTGGAAAAATAGCATAGAGAGAGCTTTCCAGTAGGAATCTCATATAGAGCAAAAATAATATTGGAGCTATAGTGATTTATGTGGACCAATGCAAACTACATCATTTGGAGGTAGTACTTATTTTCTAACCTTCGTTGATGACTTTAGCAAAAAGACGTGGATATATTTTCTCTAAAATAAGTCTGAAGCCTTTGGAAAGTTTAAAGAATTCAAGGCAATGGTTGAAAACTAGAGTGGCCGTTACATCAAGGTACTTAGATCAGATAGAGGAGGTGAATATATGTCTAATCAATTTCAAGATTTTTGCAGGTATCATGGCATTAAAAGACAATTGACTACAAGGTACACACCACAACAAAATGGTGTAGCAGAAAGAAAGAATAGAACAGTCATGGAGATGGCTAGAAGCATGTTGAAAGCCAAACATTTATCAAATGAATATTGGGCAGAAGTAGTAGCATGTGTAGTGTATATTCTGAATAGAAGTGGAACAAAGAGTGTCACAGATCAAATTCCACAAGAAGCGTGGAGTGGTAAGAAACATAGTGTACATCATTTTGGAATTTTTGGTTGTATTGCATATTCTCTTATACCATCTAAATTGAGAAGAAAACTTGATGATAGAGGTGAGAAATGCATTTTTATTGGCTATAGTGAAGAGTCAAAGGCTTATAAGTTGTATAATCCTATTTTAAAGCAAGTGATTATTAGCATAGATGTTGAATTTAAAAAAGAAGAAGCATGGGATGGTAGCACCATCACAATTGGAGCGCCAATTCCACAAAATGAAGAAGAATCTGAAGAACAAAATTTGCAAGGTGATCAATCCTCTCCACAAGCAAGAACAAGCACTCTAATAAGAACACCTAGGAGGTTTAAATAAGGTGAATCATCTGGTCATGCATGTCATCCTACTCCAAATTCACAAGTGATGAATCAGATCCAACTCTTGCTACTTTAAGATCAAGAATTAAAGGTAAGAAAATGAGAAATTTGAATGAGATTTATAATCAAGAAGAAGATAAATTAGATTTGGTTTCAAATTTTTCTCTTTTCACTCATGATCCTATGTATTATGAAGAAGCAGTTAATGAAGAACATTGGATAAAAGCAATGGATGAAGAAATATTGCCATTGAAATAAATCAAACATGGGATCTAACTAATCAACCTGAAGGTAAGGATTGTATAGGAGTCAAGTGGGTTTATAAGACTAAATTTGATGCAGATGGAAATGTTGAAAAGCACAAGGCAAGGTTAGTAGCAAAAGGTTTTGCATAAGAACATGGAGTTGATTATAATGAAATATTTACTCCAGTTGCTAGACTAGATACTATTAGAATGGTTTTATCAATAGCTGCTCAAAATAATTGGTATGCATATCAAATGTATGTCAAATCAGCTTTCTTGAATGGTTTTCTAGATGAAAAAGTTTATGTGAAACAGCCCACAGGTTATAAAGTGCAAGGACATGAAGAAAAAGTCTACATATTGAAGAAGGCCCTTTATGGTCTCAAGCAAGCACCAAGAGCATGGTATAGCAAGATTGATTCATATATGATAAACAATGGATTCAACAGAAGCAATAGTGAGCCTACTTTGTACACAAAAATCAACAAAGAAGGTCAGATTTTGATTGTGTTTGTATGTTGATGATTTGATTTTCACTAGAAATTTGCTTGTAGACACATTTAAATCAACAATGAAGAAAGAATTTGAAATGACATATTTGGGATTAATGATGTATATTTTGGGCATAAAAGTTGTACAATCAGATAAGGGAATAATTATTTGTCAAACTAAATGTGCAAATGATGTGTTAAGGAGATTTAAGATGCTGAATTGTAAACCAGCACCTACACTAGTTGTTATAGGGACCCAACTTAGCAAAGAAGACAAAGGGTCTAATGTTGATTCTACAACATTCAAAAGACTAGTTGGTAGTTTGATGTATCTTACAGCTATTAGACCAGATATCATTTATGGGGTTAGTTTAATCTCAAGATTCATGGAGTCACCAAAAACTCACATTGGCAAGTTGGAAAAAAGATATTGAGATATGTGGCAGGAACTACAGAATATGGAATTTTATATTCCACAACTAACGATTTTAGTTTGATTGGTTTTACTGATAGTGATTTTGCAGGTAGCGTTGATGACAGGAAGAGTACTTATGGACATGTTTTTCTTTTAGGTATAGGTGTGGTCACATAGGCATCCAAAAAGCAACCTATAGTGACTCTTTCATCAGCTAAAGCAGAGTATGTAGCAGCCACATCAGCAGTATGTCAAGCAACTTGGATGAGAAAAATATTGAAAGATTTATTACAAGCACAAAAGGAGTCAACACCAATCTTCTGTGATAACATATCATCAATTGCATTATCAAAAAATTATGTGTTTCACAAGCGGAGCAAGCACATTGATACAAGATTTCACTTTATCAGAGAGTTAGTGAACAATGGAGAAATCCATCTGGAATTTTGCAGATCTGAAGATCAATTGGCGGATATATTCACAAAGGCATTAACAAAGGAGACCTTTGATTATTTAAGACAAAATTTAGGCATTGTAAATGCTGAAGTTGTTAGTGGTAGAAATTAAGGGGGAGTGTTAGAAATTGAAGTATATTTGGAGATAATTTCTCCACCCACAGTTTAACTAACTGTTGGTCGTCACTCCTTCTCATGCATGCAAGAGTTAACATTCAATTAGTTAATTGATAGTTAGGAATTAGTTAGTTCAAAGCAGTTAACAATCAGTTTGTTTAAGCAGTTAGAAGACTTAGTTAGAGGCAGTTAAACAATGAGTTTATTTTCAGCTATTTTTGGATTCAAATTCTATTTAAAGACACCTTGGGTGCAGCATTGTACGCAAGGAAAAAAGAAGATCAATAAAATCTTATTTTCCAAAAAATTCCAGTAGCAATTGAGTTCTTTTCTTGTTTTCTTGTTTAAGTTCTTGTTTTTTTGCTCTCTTAATTTCTTCATTTCCCATTAATCATACCATCGCACAAGTATAGACTTTTTTTTCTTCATTCCTATATCTGGTGTAAGTGTTTTCCCACCTTCAACTGTTGGTTTGATTAATTGGAAAACTGAGAAAATATGCATTGGTTTTTCCAGTAACCAAGAGTCAGTATTACTGATGTGTCTGGTACTGAATTTTACATTTTAAGCATCTTTTGAAAACTTGGGTATGTTTAGATTCTTGAATTTATTTTTTTCGAAGAATATTTACTTCATTTTACATTCCTAGCATCTTTTGAAATCGTGAACATTCAGCTTATTTTTTTTAAATTCTCGAAAATGTCTTCTGTCAAGGATCACAGTGAGGTTTGAGGGGAGGTGTTCCAATAAAAGTATCACCACCCTAACCAGAAACCACGCAGCCCTAAAAAGAAGCCGTAAAGAATTCATAATATCGGCTTAGTGTGTCTGCATATGGGAGGTCTTTAGTCCCAGTTGGAAGTTTTTCTCAAGTGGTAGAGATCGTAGGTTCAAAGTCCTTAGCTGCTTGGTAACGTAATCGATTCTTTACGGAAATAAATAAAATGAGATGCTAATGAAAGATCTCAAGAATGTACATGGAAGTTTCCAAGTTACAGACCTCCTTAGTTGACGAAACTTTTGCAAAGTGATATGACTAATTATTGTACTTAGTAATGCAAATTCAATACTTTAACCCTATCATTGGACCATTTTTCAAGCCCAAGATTCATAAGCATATTGTATTATTAATTATTGTCTTATTGAATTTTCAATTGTCTTTATATTTCACTGCTCTTTTTGTATGTCGTGTAGAGAATGCACCTCCGCCCATGTTAAATTTTAGTGGTAGACTACTAGTTATATGTCGCTTACTGCTAAATTTGAAAAATAATATTTTCCTTCCTTTGGTCTCAGGTTAGCATTGCCCACCTCTCTAGCATCACTCGACTCCCTAGCATCGGAATTTTTTGGGATCAAATTTTACTGCAATTTTATCTAGTGTCCGGGGTTTTCTTTGAAGAAGCCCTGTATTTGGGTAGTTATACAGTAGATTTGGAGCAGTATTTTTTGGCGGTGCTCGATATGTATTGTTGGAGACTAAGACCACATTCTAAATATTTTTTCTTTTGGCAGAGTGTAGGAATGGTGTTTGTGCTATTAACATGCATGTCTTTATTATGTTGAGACAATTCAATGACTTCAATGTTACAATATGTATGGTGAAATATTTAAAAATGAAAAATGGTGTAATATGCTCGAATAAATGTTGCGTTGGTTATAGTGTCATAAAAGATTAGTTTTATTCAATGACATCAATGTTACAATATGTATGGTGAAAAATTTAGAAATAAAAAATGGTGTAATATGTTTGAATAAATGTTGTGTTAGTTATTGTGTCATAAAAGCTTAGTTTTATTATTTTAGTTTTTTTTTTATAATTGTAGTGCATATATATATATATATATAGATCAACGGTGTACATTTGTCCTGTTGAAGTGTTTTGTTCACCAATACTAATCAAAATTGAATTTGGTATGATGAAGTCAACATTTTTTATTCTCTCTATATTCATTAATATTGCAGTCTGATGTATTTTGAGAGGCTGCCTTGTTTTATATGCAGCACTTATATAGTTGTATAAATTATTTTTGGTGCTTTGGGCCATTGGCTTATATATATGTTAGAAATGTTAGTCATTAGTGAATAGTTCCACTATTGTATTAGTCTTAACCATTTGTTATTGAGACTTGCAATGGTGTATGATTGTATGTAAATAATAAGCTTACATTCTTATAGTATGATGTGTTGTACTCATATGAAACAAATATTCTGATAACCCTTTTTAGTATGTGCACTGGTAATGGAGCTTCCTTGTTTTAAAGGAAAGATGTCCTAGTTAGCTAGAATTAAATATTTTATGTAATCCAGGGCTGTAGGTATATACATATGATTGATATTCTTATTATCCTCAGGTTATTAAATCATATTGTGAGAGATGATTATGTTGTTCTCTTCCCTATTGGTTTAGCTATGAGGTGGATGAGGTATTCCTTTTATATATATACTAATGATCTTAAGTTTGGTGTACACGTATTGCTTAAGTAATTATGTGTAGAGTTTCCTTTTACATATATACATATGTCGTTGGCTACACAAAGACATTTTATCAAGTGCTAGAAAAATATATTATAAACGTGTCATGTTATGATATTGTGGGAAAGTTGTTATCAGGTTAAAATTGTAATTATTCTTTTTTGCATATTGTCTTTGATTAGACTTGAAGTGAATGTATTACCATTCATTACCACTTCTTATTATTACTGGATGTTGATCCAATCATATTTCATTGGGTAGCTCATACATGGGAGCTTTTAAGCAACTGACAATTTAATAAATGAATCATCATTGACTTGTGAATGTATAAATTCAGCAATGATCAAGTGGATGTTAGTATGATCATAGGTTCAAATCTTTAACCACTTCCATTTATTTTACTTGGATTGCATCTCTTCAAATATGGGCTAGTTGGTAACTCAGGTGTAAAGTAATTTGCATGAAAGATGCCAAATATGTGTAATAATATTGTACATATTGGTTTTTAATCTTAGGTATCTATCTTAGGTGTCTTGTTTTTTATCCTTTTCAATAAGCTTTCAATTCTCATAGGAAAAGAAAGAGTCATCGGGAATGTAAAATGAATAGTCTTGCTTGGTTTATTTATTGTAATGTTTGCTTCCTTCTTCAAATCATGTAATAGAATTTCATTGCCATTTCAAATAATATTATTTGGCTTGTCTTTAGTATCAGAGCCTATAAAATTCAAATTACTTCATTCTCTCTCCTTATTTCAGTTGTATGTCCTACATAACTTTGGTCTTACTCAATACCCTATTTTCGTATGTGCTTATGTAGTGAATCAAACTGCAAGAAGGAATTTTGGTCCTTAACAATGTACTACATTAAATACACCATCAAAACTAGATTGACCTACATGGCATGTGGTGCTTTCTAGAGGTGTTTGGCATACTTTGTTTCTTATCCAACTTACATGGTATCTTGGGGAAGGCATATTCTACTTGTAACCTATGTTTGGCATACTCTATTTATAACCTATGTTTAACATTTGGTATTAATTCATTATGGTGGTGTTTGGTGACTTGAAATTCATTTTCTATTGAGTGCAAGGCATTTTGGCTATGTTGGCTAGTCATTAATCATGTCATTGGTATCTATGTGTATATATTTGGATATATCTACTGGTCTATGCATATTAAACATGAGTCTATGTGTATATTTGTGTTAGCTATGTATATATGTACATATTTGAGTTGAATATGAAATGAATCTATGCCCTTTTGCATGGAGAATAATATAGTTTACTAGAGGTGTTTACATTTGGCATCCCCAAAGACCAACATGGCATTTGGGTCTACATGGAATTTCATTGGAGATATTGTCCTTTTCCATAGTAACCTATGTATTATTTTTTCAAGAGATCCGTATAAATTATAATATTATAATTTTGTCCACATAAGATAAGTAAGCAGAGAGGAGGTATAATTTTAATATTTTTCATTAAAATTTTTAAAAAAATCATTTAAATGTAATTTACAAATTTTGAAAATAATTTAAATTTGAAAAGCATTTAAAATTTGAGCAGTTTTTAATTGCCTTGAGATAGTTAATCTATACAAAATTAGTAAATAATTAATAATTTTTGCCAATTTAAGGAGAAATAAGGGGAGCTACTCTTCTTACCCATTCATGTATGTCAAAAAATGTAAATCTAGAAATTTTAAAAAAAACAAAATGAGTATATTGATATATGAGGTTTTCTTTTTAAGCTAGTTTTAATGACAAAGTAAATCCTTTTTACTACATTTACATATATAGAAAAAGGGACTATTTTGGAGTCATAAGGAACTAATTGGGGTTAAGTTAAAACTCAAAAACTCCAAAAACTGAAACAAAACTAAAAACCATAATTCCATCAAATCCATTGTTGGCACTATCTTGACTAGAAAAGATAGCTGGCTAGAATGGTCTCGGTAAATAGAGAAGACACTCATCTTCAATGATCTATGTTTTGATATTTCTGATGAGAAAACCCAACTAATTGAACCAACAAGGAATGTAAATGACATTTAGACATAGAAGTAAAAAATCATAAAGCTTTGGCTTTGATGATGACATCAATGGACAAAGATGGGTTTCTTTATATATAAGGGTGTGATACACCATGAGAAGCATATCAAAAACTGAAAGACCTATATGACTCCCATTCAGAATTGGAATTCGTTTAGTTGTAGTTAAAATTGTTCAACCCAGAGTTGAAATATGGTGATGTGATGAGATTGGCTTTAAAGATATGTGCTATCAAATATGATGTTGAAGCAATAGGTGTCATAATAGATATATGCATGACCACATTCATAAAATCCCTTCTTCCTAACTATTCAATGTATTTGGAGTCTCTACAAGAAAGCAATCAATTCAAGATTCTCACATTTGACTATTTAGTTGAAAAGATAAAAGAAAGAGAAAAGGCATTTTTAAGGAAAATAGAAACCTCAATAGGTGAAAGTGTGTGCTATGTCCAAAAAAATTCTTTCAAACCATCAAATAAAGCCAGATCTTCCAAAAATGAAGGCAATAACAAGTATAAGAATAAGTACAATGGAAAAGGTGGTCAAAATGAAATCATGGTGGTCAAAATCAAAAATAGAATGATAAACATAACCTCTATTGTGAACAATGTGATAGAGAAGGTAGCTATGAGACTCGTAATTGCAGGACTCTATAGGAGAAAATTGAAACATACCATAAAAAAATATGGAAATCCAAATAAATAGCTATAAGAGTCAAACTTAGCCTAATTAACTAGTGAATATGTGTTTTCCAGTACATTTGATGAAGCAAATAATGTCTCAATCAGTTCCTCATGGTTTGATGCTTGGGTTCTTGATATTGGTGCCACTCAACGTATGACCTTCCAAAAAGACTTCTTTGAGGAGTACATTAAAGAAAGTTGTGGCTAAGTATACATCAAAAATAAATCAAGTCTACAACCATAAGGAATAGGTATAATTTTACTCAAGTATCAAGGACTTCTAGACTACAAACATAAGAATGTTTTCTACCTTCCACAATTGAAATGAAACTTGTTGTCCCTAGTGCTCATAAATTAACAAGGCCATTCCATTCTATTGGATAATGATGACATCACAATCAAGATAAAAATTTGATAATATAGCAATCTTGATTGGATATGAGGAAGGGAAACTACTCAAATTTAAGGGTAAGCCACCAAATTCAAGGAATTATGCTCATCTTGTTGAAGACAGAATGTCTCCAAACATGTTCTGGCATGCTCGATTTTGACACAATCGCTATAAAAATATTCATGTATTAAAAAATAATGGTTTTATTGGTATGCCTACATTTCCTAAAAAATTAGATGAGAAGTGTAAATCCTACATCTTGGCTAAAAACCATTTCTAAAGTCATAATGGAAAATAGATAAAAAAATTGTAGCTTATTCATTTAGACTTGTGTTCTCTTCCAATCCTCTCTACTAGTGGTCATAATTACTTCATGTTGTTCATTGATCACTACAACAAGATGACATAGACATACTTTTTGAAAAATAAATTTAAATCCTTTGATACTTTCAAAAAGTTTTGAATAATGATTGAAAATGAAGCACAAACCCATATCAAGACACTCAAGATAGATAATGGTGGTTAATTCACATTAAATAAGTTTGAATCTTATCTTGAGAAAAATGTGATCAAACACCATCTCATAATTCCTCACACTCCATAACAAAATGGAGTAGTTGAAAGGATGCATAGGTTTATGATGAATATGGTTCATGCAATGTTGTATTCCAAAGGAGTAAATCTGCACGTTTAGGTTGAAACAACTAAAATAGTAGCATACCTTTGTAACAGATCACCATAAACAACTCTTGAATGAAATACTCCATATGAGATGTGGTATGGTCACCTCCCTTTAGTTTGACATCTTCAAATTTTGTGATCCACTTGTTACACATTGATTCCAAAGGAGAAGAGAAACAAATTAGATCACAAGAGTTGAAAATGCATCCATTTGGGATATTTTGATTCCTCCAAGGAATTTAGGCTATATGATGAAAAAGAGAATAATTTTCTTTTCATAAGAGAAGTTATCTTTTATGCAATTACAAAGGAAAAAGGGCATATTGATTGACAGTTGAGTTGACTAGACAAATATGCAAAGTTTGTTGTCTACAAAGAGAGTGATTTGAATGTTCTAGATAATGCATGGGAGACACAAAGTTGAGAATCTATTGATTTTATATTATCTCTCGTAAATGAGCTTGAAACTTATCCTAAAAGAGAGAGTGAAAATTCATCAGATATTGGACGTGGGCTAGTAGAACAAAGGGTAGATAGTGAAATAACTTCAGAGGATGAACCCAAAGCACATGCATCACATAAAAAGATGCCTAAGTGGGTCACTCAAATACTAAAAGATGTGAGGCTTGATGAATTTGGGAAAATAAGAACTCAAATTGTATATGCAACCTCATCTTAACCAACCAATTATATTAATGAAATTCATGACATGATTAGGAATCTCACATTGGATGATTCTCGAAAGTACATTTGATTCATAAGTAATAACTTTCAAACAAGCTGAGAAGCTTAACTCTTAGAAAAAATCAATGAAAGATGAGTATAACTCACTAGTGAAAAATGGGACTTGGGATCTGATTGATCCACCATATGGTTATAAACTGATTGGCTTCAAGTGGGTCTATCACAACAAATACAAGGTAGACAATTCACTTGACAAGCACAAAGTAAGGCTTGTCATAAATGGGTATGCTCGAAAGGAAGGAATTAATAATAATGAAACCTTTGTACCTACAACAAAACTGATTACCATTTACACCATGTTCACTTTGGGAGCTCACAATGGATTGAAAGTTCACCAAACGGATGTCAAAATAGCATCCTTGAATGGAGACCTCAAGGAAAATGTGTATATGACACAACCTAATGGTTTTAAATTAAAGGGACAAGAGCACAAGGTGTGAAAACTATAAAAATAATTGTATGGTTTGAAAACTAGCTGAACACCTCATGAACATGAGCTTCAAATGTTTTGAGTTTTAAGATGCAACTCTTTTCATCAAAATAGTTGACAAAATAATTGTATTTATGGTGTTGTATGTTGATGATTTACTCATCACAAGGAACAATGAATGGTACACTACAAAATTCAAATTAGAGTTGAAGAAAAGATTTGAAATGACTAATTTGGGTTATTTTCATTACTATTTGGGTATTGAAGTAATTCAAAAACCAATGTATTTCTTCATCACTCACCAGAATTATGTTGGTAACATTCTGAGCAAGTTCAGAATGGAATATTGTAAGACTTTCAGTATGCCCATGGAATATAATCTCAAATCGACATCTGAAGATTCAACATATTTGGTTAATGCCATTAGATGTAGATAACTCATTAAAATTATGATTTATATGATTAACACTTGACCAAATATATCATATGCAATTGGTGTCCTCTCAAGATTCATGTAATAACCCAAGGAGATTGATTGGGTAGCAACAAAAAAGGTCCTTAGATATCTCAAAGGCACACAACATTTTGGGCTCAACTACTCTAGGGCAAGAGACTTCAAACTAGTTGGGTATTCATATTCTAACGATGTTGGTGATCATGAAGATGAAAAGTCCACCTCAAGTATTCTAATGAATTTAGGAATAACAATTGTCAGTTAGAAATCTAGGAAGCAATCATTACCAGTAATTTCTTTAGTAGAAGTAGAATATATTGTTGCTTCAAAGGAAACTAGAGAGATCTTGTGACTTAGAAGGGTTCTTTTAGATTTGTAGGAGAAATAGGTTTTATCAACACCTCTCATGGTTGACAACACTTCTATAATCTATATGGCACAAAATCTAATCTTTCATGACTGAACTAAGCACATCCATACCAAATTTCATTTGATTTAGCACTATGTGAAAGATGGTAGTGTCAAGTTGCAATATTGACTAACAACAAAGCAACCAAAAAACATCCTAACAAAGGTGCTTGGACAAGAAAAATTAAAAAGAAAATTAGTGGAATGATTTATTTAAAAAAGACCCCTACAGATTAATGGGGGATTTAATAATTTTTTACATATTGCCTATTAATCTTAGGTGTCTAGCTTAGGTGACTTACTTTTTGTTTATTTAAATAATCTTTCCATTCACATAGGAATAAGAAGATTCATTGGGAATGTGAAATGAGTAGTCTTGTTTGGAATATTTATTTTAATGTGTTCTTCCTTCTTCAAATTATGAAATAGAATTTCATTACCATTTCAAATAATGTTATCTAGCCTGTCAGCATATTCATGGAAGTTTCCAAGTTACATACCTACTTAGTTGACGTAAGGTCCTAGCTTCAAGTCTTGAATTATTAATGTCTTTATATTCATTACTCTTTTTCTTGTGTCATGTATAAAATGTACCTCTGCCCATTCAAAATTTTAAAATGAATATTTTTACATATTATTGATGTGTAGATGTAATTGTTTCCTACCTTTAGTTTTAAGTTAGCATCTCATGCCTCATCAGCATCACTTGACTCCCTATCCTAGGAATTTCTTGGGATAAAATTTTATCATAATTTTATCTATCTAGGGTATTCTTTTAAGAATCCCTATATATGGGTAGTTGAACAATATATTTGGACCAATATTTCTTGGAGCTGATAGATATGCATTGTTGGAGACTAAAAATACATTTTTAAATATATTTTCTTTTGGCAGAGTGAAGGAATGGTATTTGTGTTGTTAAATAGGCCTATCTTTGTTATGTTGATATAATTCAATGATATCAATGTTACAGTATGTATGGTAAACATGTGATCAAAGATTTAGAAATGATAAATGTTGTAATATGCTCGAATAAATTTGGTGTTGGTTATCATGGCATAAAATCTTAGTTGTAGTACTTTAGTTCTATTATTTTTATGTAACATTTTATATATATATATATATATATATATATATATATATATATATATATATATATATATATATATATATATATATATATATATATATATATATATATATATATATATATATATATATATATATATATAATTTTAAAACTAATAACCTTAAGGATCAATGGTGTACATTTAACCTCATTCAAGTCAGAATGCTCCTCTATTGTAAAAAAATATGTGTAAACTTTCAAGCCAACATAATTTATGCAATTCATTTCAAATCTTAGTGAAATATTTACCACACTACAAACTCCATGACCCAACTACAAACTACATAACTTTAGAATCAATTATATTGTGACACATGTATCATCCTATATAACAAAAATTAATAAAATATTTTGTGTATAATGATTAAACTTTTGATCATGTTTAGTAATTATAAAGGGTAATATGACCAATTTCTATATTGTGTACTTACAAATGGATTCATGGGAAAAATTAGGATAAATTCATAAATTAATAGGTCTTCACCTAAAATAAAAGTGAACTCTATAAACATAGTACTATGCAACCACAAACCAATTTAAAAATTCCATGTGTAATATTTAAAGTTTGTCATTAGTAAATTGATCCTTGTGATTTTTTGTACTCTGTTAGCCTAGGATTATGAGGTGTGTTGAATGCTTTGGCCAATAGAATTTAGGATTGTGTTTGAGTCCACACACTTCTTGACTATGTGAAAATTGACCACAAGAATACCTTTTAATTAATTTTATTTAAACTAAACTTTATTTTAATCATGTTATATTTTTAAAAAATGATTCATAAATAAAGTAACTAGTCTATACATTTATTGAGTCAAAATGACCGAATGGAGGGTTCTATGAATTGAAATTTATGTGAGAAATGAGTGAGTGCCACATGTAAAATTTTCATCCAATGTAGTAAAAAAAATAAAAACTTCAACAAAGCCGTTGTGAACTACATGCAATCCATGTATTACATTACTCTATGTTTATTGGGAGATCAACACATGGATTATTTTTACCACAATTTTATTAGAGTATTTTTATGTGATTTACATAATTATGGATTATTTATTTTTCACATATAGGTGGGTTAAAGATGGACACGGGAATAATATGAAATTAAATTAAATTAATAATTCATTTATACACTTATTTATAGATCATGTAGAACCCCATGCCATGTGAGCTCAATCTAATCATAGTTTTTCATGTGACATGGTGTTATTATACATTTTAAAGAAAAGGCCATGAATGTACGATGTCACCTTACCAAGTAATCTAATAATAACTCACTATATATCAAACTTTCAACATTGTCAAAGAAAACACAATAACATATATAGATTTCCAATCAAAACAAAATATATTTGAATATTATAATTGAACCATGCGATAAAAAGAGAAATTGATCCAAAAATAATCTTAAGAGGACACTTTTTTCTATAAATAAAGTCAAGATGTAAAACTCACAACAAAAATACTAAAATGAACATGAATAAATTTTAAGGGGCCTCTATATGTTACTATAAATTATGTGCATTGAGAATGAATAAGTGAATTATAAGGGGAATTTTTATTATCCTTGGGTTCATAGAATTTGTGTGATTTTTTTGAAAGCATGATTAAATATGTGACACATTTTAAAATCTATGAACCAAAGGTCACCCACTGTATGACATAAATATCTTCATTGATCATAGATATTCTTTGAATATTATATGCATAAGAAAATAACCTTTCGATTGCATTTATTTTATATAATGTTTAACGTGATTTCTTTGTCTATTGTGAAATTGGAAATGGACATATGGGGAATAATTAATAAAAAAACATTAAGAAACATGCTCGCACATAAAATAAAATTTGTCTTTGTAAACACAATACTCCTTAAAAAAAAATTAATTTGGAGCTACCACATGTAGCTATAGAGTGATCATGATAAATATAAAGTGTGTAGCAAGTATAAGTGGTCTCAATTAGATAGAATTTCAAAATAGAAGGTATATATTGAAACCATTGTTGATTACTTTGAATGCAATGCAAATCCAAACCCATGACCATTAAGATCCTACCAAGTGGAACATTTTTCTTATCAATAAATGTGGTGGATATGTAGACCTAATAGGAAGTCAATGCAAAAATATATTACCTTATGTCTACCAATATTTAATGAAACTAAAATTAAAAATTGATCCTATGAACTAGAAGGCATGTGATGTTGCCACATGGAGGATCAAGATGTTTTTTTGGTGTTATAGTAAATGACATAATTCTCCATCATTGAGGGATGAATAATTATATTCACACAAAGGCATTTAGATTTAGAATGCAAAATCAAAATTGATTTGTAGTGATCATCTACAATAATTAAATATAAATATTGGATAAATCTAAGAGGCCCAAAAGTTGACATTATATCCCAATTATCTATTTAAGTTAGATAAAGTCTAATTTATAGCTAGGAGTATATTACTGGCTTATATTAGGACAAAACTAGAGAGTGTAATGTCCCCATTTTTGGTTGCTTCAGTATTGTAGTTGGCTTCAACTTTCTCAGTAACCGTTAGCCTTGTCTGAGAGGATGTTTGATGTTAGTGAAGAGCTCAGATGGTCTAGAGGACTCTTATGCCACTTTATGAAGTGATTTTTGGCTTTTGGTGCATTCTCCAAGATTCTTGGTGAGATCGTCTATTTATAGCAAGTCACCTGATTGGGTTCAATTTTCATTATTCCTCATCGGTATCACTCCAGTGCAGTCAGATTTTGATTTTGATATTTTCCAACAATTCTACAAAAATGAGTGTATTAATGGTTATATTTTAATTAAAATCACTAAAGTTGCTAATAATTTATTAAAATATTTAAGAAAGCCCTTAGTATTATAGCTCATTGGAACCAGGTTGAAATGCTTTAATTCATGGATGCATTCAATAGGGACCTTGTGTGTCAAAATATCAATATTTTAATGAAAAGCTCATTTTTGGAGTTAAAAAGGAAGCTTTTGGAGAGTTTGGGAAAAAATTATAAAAGAAGGTTGAGAAAGTCTTTTGGGATTCATTCAGTCATCGTGTTTCTTTATTTTCCCATTGTGGATCTGCAACTTGTTTGCAATACTTTTCCAAGGATGAAAAAACTTGAGGAAAGAAGGTGGATTGGATGAAAACCCAATTGCATCTCGGAGGTGAATTCATACAGAGTTCATAATTGCACTTCATTAGAGAATTATGAGTTTGGAGCAGAAATTGCATATTAGTTTTGAAGCGGACTTTGATTAGAATTTTTGAGAAAATATATATTATTTTTGGAGCAGCATTTTGAGCAAATTGAGGTGCCATCATTTGAGGTCTTGTTGGCATGATAATACTTCCATGGGGTTGGATTTGAATGTGTCAGTCTGATTTGTAACAGTATGGATTTGGACTATTTTTGGGTATGTTTGAGTCCATAAACTTGATGTAATTGCAATTCTGGATAATCTTTTTCATAGCAGCAGTCATTTGTATTCAAAACACAAAATTATATGTTATTTCTTTGTGTTGGATAGTCATATTATGTGTTTGAATTCAGAGTTGATGTTATTTCCATAAGGGCATATAATCAACATGTTTATTTGTGCATTGACATACATTTATTCACTACCAAAATCATTTATAAATTTAGAACAAAAAATTAGATTTTAGATCTAGGGTTTAGAAAGATAGATATTCATAATTCTAGGGTAGAAATTGGAATCAAAGGTGTAAAAAAGTCAAATCAAAACCTAGGGTTTTGAGCAAAAAATTGAAGTGTAAAAATTAGGGTAGAATTTAAGTTTTAAAAATTAGTAATTTAGGGCAGAGCTCATTTGTGATATTTCAGTGGTATCAGAGCTATGCATCCTGCCAGCCTATGTGGTTTTGTGTTGTGAGATTCCTTGTGAAATTATTTTGTTAGCAGATTGTTTCAAAATGGGAAGACTCTACAAAATGTTTGGGCTTACACCACCCAACATTCCTCCAAAATAGAAATCAAAGTGGCCCAAACCTAATGAAGAGGTTGGAAAGGAATTGCATGTGATTGAAATTTTTCCAAATGGATATGATTCTACTAATTTCTCATGTACCTCTATTAAAGAAGTAGAATACATTGATCCCTACAATAATGTTGAGGAGGAACAATCAGCAGATTTGAAGTTCACTAAATTAGCAAGTAAGGATCCAAAGAATGATTTGCACAAAGATTTTGAGAATGTTTGCAAGTGTGGCTTTAATGCTAAGGGTTGTGACTATGAAGATGAAGACATTGAAGATGGTGGGGTTGAATTTGTCGATTCAGATGATCTGTAAGAAAATAAACAAACAAATAATTTAGATTTTTAGGCCTTGAGCATTCTGAGACAGATACCTGAGACTGTATCAAAAGGATTTGGATTAAGCCCAGAAGGGCTTATTTGGGAATGCCTTCCAGTACCACCCAACTGTGCTAGGATATCTGGAGTGTCATTTTGAACAACAAGAGTGGGCACTGTGGGGTAACTTAGATGTTAAAAAAAGTGATAAATACTATGGGAAGAATTAGAGAATCAAGAGGTAGCAAACCCACCTTTGATACTATCAAACATGAAACTAAAATGCGACAGTCATTGTGTTCAGAATATTTTTAGGCCCAAGGTGGTTCAAAGGTCATTGGGGACAAGGAATTTCTAGCATTTCATGATCATAACAATGGAAAAACAAAATTAGCTTCAAGTTTATGGGGTGACAGAATTGAGGAATTTCTAAAATTTTTTTTGGATTTTTGTCACTTGGTATCATTTCAGGAGATGCATATAGAGAAATAGATCAAATAGGAGTTCCCCTTCAAATAACAAATGTTGTCACAGTTGATGAATGTGTCACAAATCATAACATGGACAAGATGCAGACTATTGTGAGTTAAGGCCTTTATACCTTATTGATTGATATGGGTGGAAATCGCTGATCAAAAGAATTTATTCAAATAGAAAAGGTCATTGAGATAGGTGAAATTGCCCACAGGCAGCCTGCGGATGGGGATATTGTCTTTGTTAATTGACCACCGAGTATACACAAGCACTCTTTTTTAGCCTTATAAGTTTGCATTCAACCAAGTTGCAATTTCAGTATTAGCCCTCTTATATGTCCACCGCTAAATGCAGATTTTGATGGGGATTGTATACATGTTTTTGTACCATAGACTCTGGTATCACGAGCTAAACTTTCTCAGCTTTTAACTCTAGAACATCAGCTTATTGATTCTCAGGGTGGACAAATATTACTTATGCTCACCTAATATACTTTAATTGTAGCTAGCCTTATCCTCAATATGTCCTTTCTTAATCAAATTGCTATGGATCAGCTGTCAATTTGGACATCATCAATTGTACCTAAGCCATCAATCTTCAAATCACCAAATGGAGGGCCTTATTGGACAGGTTGCCAAATTTTACAAATGTGCTTGCCTCCAGATATTTATTGTATTGGTAATGGACTTAATATTTACAAAAGTGAAATTTTGTCTATTCATCGAAGTGCAAAGAATTGGCCAATTCTATTGAATTAATTCTACATACTCTCATTTTACAAAAAGGACTGAGTGAAGCTTTAAATTTTTTAAACTTGGCACAACATTATTTGACAGAGTGGTTATCTAAATAAGGGCTTAGTGTGGATTTGGATGATGTACATCCATTTCATGAGTCGTCACATAAAAAAGATTTGATTTAGAGTATTAAGGAATGTGTTGATGAGGCAACTCCTCTTTTAAAGCATAAAACAATTCCATGTTTTGAGGATGCAACATAGTTTTTTCATACATTGAGTGTACATTGACACTGTGGCATGGGGTTTTGAGTTATTGTAGAGATGTTGAAACCTAAGAATTAGGACTGTGCCATTTTAGATGATGCAAGAGATGAGATTGAGATTGTCTATCTAGAAGCTATTCATTTTCAGTTGCTTGCTCAAAACTGCTATGTCAAAGGATTGCTGACCTTTTTGACAAATCTTTTCAAGTTTGGCTTGATAGTTTCTATTATTAGATCTGAACAATGGGTTCAATAATATTCAGATGGGCACAAGTAGTAAGTGTTTCCATTGCTATTTCTCCCTTGCTTCCACACAGAAGGATTTATTTTTGAAGAGGCTATAGAGGTAATTTACAGGAAGCTTCATATTATCCTAATTGGTCTTGACATTTTGATGGAGGATATGATAGGAGAAGTAGTGATATACCCAAAAGGGCACCATATTTTGTCTTTCGATGTGGGCTTAGTTATTGATGAAGACCTTTAGGCTGTTTTGATCTATATCAGCAACTTAGAGTGGTTTGGCATATTTGTTTATCCACTTGTGATGGATAGTAAAGCCTTTGGAGGAACGGAGTTGTTGGTACGTGTGGCTGATGACCTCCCACCATATAGTGTTTTAGGTAACAGAGTTTGTAGACTTTCAAGATTGATATGGGATCTTGGTAGTTAGCTTTGGGGCATACAGTTACTGATTGCTTGGGGCAAGTAATCACCGATAAGGGAGGACTGTAATGTCCGCATTTTCAATCACTTTAGTATTTTAGTTGGCTTTACCTTTCCCAGTAACTGTTAGCCTTGTCTGAGAGGATGTTTGATGTTGGTGAAGAGCTCAGATGGTCTTGAAGACTCTTATACTAGTTCTTGAAGTGATTTTTGGCTTTTGGTGTGTTCTCCAAGATTCTTGGTGAGAGCGTCTATTTATAGCAAGTCACCCGGTTGGGTTCGATTTTCATTATTCTTCATTGGTATCACTCTAGTGTAGTCATATTTTTATTCTAATACTTTCTAACAGTTCTACAAAAATGAGTGTATTAATGGTTATATTTTAATTAAATTACTAAAGTTGCTAATAATTTATTAAAATATTTAAGAAGGCCCTTAGTATTATAGCTCATTGGAATTAGGTTGAGATGCTTTAATTCATGGATGCATTAAATAGGGACCTTGTGTGTCAAAATATCATTATTTTAATGAAAAGGTCATTTTTAGACTTAAAAAGGAAGCTTCTGGAGAGTTTGGGAAAAAAGTATAAAAGAAGGTTGAAAAAGTCTTTTGGGATTCATTCAGTCATCATGTTTCTTTATTTTCCCATTATGGATCTGCAACTTGTTTGCAATAATTTTCCAACGATGAAAACCCTTGAGGAAAGAAGGTGGATTGGATGAAAACCCAATCACATCTCAAAGGTGAATTCATACAGAGTTGACATTTGTACTTCATTGGAGAATCATGATTTTGGAGCAAAAATTGCATATTAGTTTTGGAGCAGACTTTGATCATAATTCTGGATCAAATATATATTATCTTTGGAGCAACATTTTGAGTAGATTGAGGTGCCATCATTTGAGGTCTTGTTGGCATGGTAATACTTCCATGGGGTTGGATTTGCATGTGTTGATCTGATTTGTAACAGTAGGGATTTGGACTATGTTCAGGTATGTTTGAGTCCATAAACTTGATGTAATTGCAATTCTGGATAATCTTTTTCATAATAGCAATCATTTGTATTCAAAACACAAAATTATATGTCATTTGTTTGTGTTAGATGGTCATATTATGTGTTTGAATTCAGAGTTGATGTTATTTCCATAAGGGCATATAATCAACATGTCTATTCGTGCATTTGACATACATTTATTCACTGCCAAAATCATTTATAAATTCAGAATAGAAAATCAGATTTCAGATCTAGGGTTTAGAAAGATAGATATTCAGAATTCTAGGGCAGAAATTGGAATCAAAGGTGCAAAAAAGTCAAATCAGAACCTAGGGTTTTGAGCAGAAAATTGAAGTGAAAAAATTTGGGTAGAATTGAAGTTTTAAAAATTATTAATTTAGGGTAGATCTCATTTGGGATATTTTAGAGAGTCATTTTTAAGTAACCATGGTCACATGTATAATTTTAAGGTATGGAAGTGGCATTTAGTTTAGTTTATAAATATAATACATCATGATTTTCAATTTTTTTAAGGATGATTTTGGATAATATTTCAAGATAATAAATACCTATAGATTTTTTATATATTTTACAAGAATTTTTTTCTTTATCACTCAAACATATTGTTTTTGTGTTCCCATCTTAGAGTTTCATAACTAATATCTATATGCTTTCATTTTCAATTAGTTAATTTAACATTTTCATGGGATAACTTTGAACCCTCATAAAATCAAGTGGTAATTGAGATTTTACATTCTCTATAGTTGGTAATATGGTAAATTTCTATTATAAAATTTATTCACAAAATTGTTAATTCTTATATTCATGCACATTATTTATTCAATTTAGAGTTAAAAATAGATTGACAGATGGTGGTTATTTCATTACAAATTCCAATCAATGTTTAATCTATCGTTAAAAATAATTAGTAAGCTTACTATCTTTGTTACTATACCATTTACCCTTTAAAAAAATATGGTCTAATTCTCACCCAGTCTAACATCATTATGAATATCCACCTTTTATTTAGTATTAATTATTTTTCAGAGGATTCACTAGGTTGACCATAGGTAAATTTTAGATGCAAGTCATAAACCACATTACAAATTAATATACCACCAAATGAAATTCATGTACTGGGTCCAATTTTTGAGATCCTAAAATGAGAAGGTCTATCACGTTAGTTGTTGTATCCTATTTACAAATTTGGATAAATAAAATACCCTAAAGTAATTGAGAAATCTGAAAATTTCTAAATTATTGATCCCCTTTTCCCCTACACTTGTTCAAAATTATTATAAGTAGATAATCAAACCCAGGGTTAGCTATACCATAAAACATACAATATTACATGCAATTTGACATTAATGAATATTTTTGGAACACTTAAAAATAAAAAATAATTTTTGAATGAACCAATATAAATTTAACATTTTTTGATTTAATATGGATATATTATATATCCAAGTGCCATTAAACATAAAAAGAGCATTTTAGTATTTTGGTCATAATAAGAAATGTGAATATTAAAATAATAATAATGACTCTCTGTTTGTTACAAATTATAATTGTATCTCAGTGGTTAGAAACAACAATTAATATAATGTTATTGATTAGAATTAGTCATATTGGTGTTTAAATGAGAACATATTTTTTTATTTGATAATGTTAAAATATGTTTTGAAAGGCCCAAAATCCTTTTACAAAGGAGTGAAACATGAAACATTAACATTCAAATGGTACACCTCTACAATAAAAAAAAAAAGAGGTGGCAATAAGTAACACGCCTGAACTTCCACCAAAAACCACCCAGAAAACCTATCTTACTTTTCTAGTAAACATATATGAAGCTTCTACTAAACTTACCTAGGGGCTTGACCCCTTTTTCACTTGTATTATAAATCTTATCATGGTATCCCCTTGAGTGGTGGGATATACAAGAGGGATAATCATTATTTTTCTTCCTTTCTTCCTTTTATGGACTTTAGACCACCCTTCCTTATTTTTAGTTAGTTGGGCTAGTGAAGACTTTGTAATTGGAACACGTGGCTGAGATTTATCTTCCATTGATATACCATTGATATTTTCAACCCTGGGTAAGTCAATTTATGGGTTATCCATAGAAGATGGAGCATCAATAAAGTTTGCACCCTTACTTGGAGAGATTAAATCAGCCATCAATTTTTCTTCAGAGTGAGGACTTTCAAGATCCTCATTTGTAATAATATCTTCCAAACAAGAGACAAAATCCTCATTTTTAAAAGGAATCCACTCTTTTTCTAGATCCAAAACCAAAAAGTATTTTGGAATAAAGTATTTCCACCAAGAAGAGCCTTTTTTCTAAGGAGATGGGTGTTTTTGTTTAAATGTCTAGTACTAAAGCAACTTAAACAACAAAAAAATAAGCCTTTATAGTGAAGGGGTTGAGACTAGGTGTGGTCTCCTAATCACAAAGTGATTTATCAAGAATATTCTTAGAGGTATATATTTACCAAAATCTTAGTAAAATTAGTGAGGGAGAAGTGGTCAGTATCTAGGTTGAGTTGCATAAACTCACCCAATGATTTACTACTACCATTTAGACTAGATTATGTCAAAAATTGTAATGGGAGATGGGGTAGCCAAATCCATATGAGCTTAAAATTTAGAGGTTAAATGAGGGTATTGAAGTTTGTGGAACATTATTTCAATACCAAGGGGTGGTGTTTCAATTTCCATGATTGGTTTTAAATCTTTTCTTTGTCCTTAATAATATGAGAAAAATAATAAATAAGCTTTGTACATAAGGATAAATATCAAGTTTACATGAAAGGAGGGGTTGGAAATTCTTTGAGATATAAGTGTGGATATTAATAAAGGTATAGCCAGTGATCTAAAAATTTGTAGATGACTCCTCTAACAAAGAATTATTCCTCTGGTTTAACCACTTGCCTAGATTAATCCTCATCAAAAACCACCATAGGGTCAGGAGATATGGAAATAAAGTGTTTGGGGTTTGTTCTAGTAATTTACTTATGGGAGAAAACATTGATGAAATATTTTGGCATGCATCTCTCCACCTCTCCATCTTCAGACTCCATCACCATTACATCTAAAACCCTAGAGGACAAGTGATTAGCAATGCCACTCATGGACTTATTTTGACTAATGGGAGAGGTGATCAACCCTTTTTTTAGATTATAAGGATAGACTAGGACATCATTTATCCCACCATAAGGAAGACCAAACCCAAAATCTGTCTACCATGCATCTTATACAGACCCGACTTGGAGTGAGATAGTCAACATTAGTAGGGTTATAAGCCCTAAATTTGGGTAAGAACCATTGGGGCCATTAGAATCACTACAAATATTTTATTTGGGCCTATGTATGAGGGAGCTTGTATATTTTTTTTATCCATTCATTCTTGAGACATTCAATCAAGTGAGAACTTATTTGAATAGAGACATGTTATGGTTTTAAATAAGAGACATTCAATTTATCACTAAAGTTAATTTTTAGATTTGATAAAAATTAAATATATTATAATCAAGGTGAATTATTTGATAGGATCATATGTGTCTTAACTACAAGATACCATTAAATACATATAAAAGAAGATAATTTTTTCACTATTTTTCTCCAATTTTTTAATTCTAGATGCCTTACTCTAATTATTGATTCAATCTCAAATTTTAGGGGGAATCTTTAATTTTATAATATAATAAGATGCATTAAATTTCATGATATGAACATGAAATTAATTTTAGTCATTTGAAGGGGAGTACCAAAGACTAATCATATATTTAGGCCCTCACTTTTCTAAAGCTTTGAATTCTTTAATTATTAACATGTAAAACTAAAGCCTTTAGTATCCTAAATCTCAACAAATAAAGTTAAAATAATTAATTACCAAAATTTGATGGTTGTATGTATATGTTATTTTCATAAAATCCATTAATATTTTTTGGGTAGACATATCAGATGCCATGGGAAATTTTGGGTGGAAAATCAAAACTATAAACAAAATCACATAAATAAATAACTATAATTAACATATTTTAAAAAAAATAAAAAAAGGATTCTTGTTGAATTATATCCCTATATTTTCCATATAAAAACCTATTACATCCCTTGAATAATATAGAAAAGCTAAAAAAACATAAATAGAAATAAATGATATAGTCATAAATACACTTTTTATTATAACTCAGATTATCTAATTTTATAGATGAATGGATAATTTAAGATAATCATGATTGGAATACAATTGAAAATGGAAAGAAGACAATAAAAAAAAAAATTAAATCATAAGAAGAAATAATTTTTCCCACTCCCCAAAATTATAAATGTAAATTTATATTAAAATTATTACAGGAAAAGTTGAAGGGTTTCCTCCCATAAGCTTATTATAAGTTTCCATACCCTTTATTTTAGATTTGGGTAAAGTGGATAAGGAGGACTAGATTGTGTGAAAGAAAGAAAGGATGTTTTAAGAAGGCACCTAACCTAACCAATAAGATCCCAACTTATCATAAATGAGAGTGTTAAGGAGGATCCTAGGTGGATTTGATTCAGTGTAAAGAAGAGGAAGGGTTTTCAGAGGTGTGGCACACTTTTACTAACTTTTTGAGTGTTGTTTATTAGATGATCCTTAACATAAGGTTTGTTGATGGGTTTTTGTGTATTTTTAACAAACATTATTGGCTTGTAGTTAGTTTCATTTTGTTGATTTTACATTGTATATCTAGTTATTAAGAGCTCATGTATAGGGTTGTGGGGTCCTTCCAAAACCTTTTTATATAATCATATATAAAAAAATAAAATTTTAAACCATAATATCAAGAAAGGAACTAAAAAAATAGCAACATATTTTGAGTTCCACAAAATACACTTTGAAAAAATCCATAGCAGTATAAGGCTTAGAGTTAAAATCAATTCAATATGTAGAACCACATGACTTAATAAAACTAAAAAATTGTATACTTTTTTTTAAAAATAACCATAAAAAATATGTTTTAATGGGAAAATTTCTTCATTCAAGATTCTAGGTCTGTGGATGAACATATTAATTATAAAAAATTTAGTTGTAGAATACCCAATTAATTGTATGAGTATAAAACTCATAAAATATAAAAATAATCAGTTATTGAAAAAATATAGATGAATATATTATTTTTTTATTTTGGGATATGAACCAAATAGCCTACTGAATAAAGAATTTTGAGTGCATTAATAATAACATTTAGATTCATACCATATCATGCAAAATCTGAAAATAAATGTAATTATTTATGTGCAACAAATATCATAATAAATGTAAGACCATGGGATTTTAGAGAAATAATAGACCATATCTTATTTGAGACTTTATTTGGATATGTCACACCTATTTAAAATTCTCATAGGTTCACTACACAACTCTATATTCCATTAGTTCGAGTATTTTCTTATTTTTAGGTATGGACACTTGTGTTGGCTTTTGGGCACTTGTGTCAATACTACTATCCATTACTCAACAAAACTTTTGTATAGAAACACCCATTGTATAAATATACAACTACCTAATTATTTTTTGGGTTTTTGTTATCTTTTTGTTGATATACCTTGATTACATGGACAATCTCTATAAAATTTTTATATAGATCAAACCCCAACTCTTCAATTTTGACCACCTATAACTCAATAAAAAGGGATTAACACATGATCTGAGCTATCATTAGAAACCCTTAATGTTTTCATTTACTACCTTCATAGACAATAACCCAAGGAGGTCCTTATACTCACGTGAAATTCTCCCACCTGGTTGTGTGTGTATAATGGTGATTATGCAATTATATTATCTTTCTCCTGTAACAACCATGATTATAAGTAATGCAAGTGCATTTTTGACATTTTGTAATTATATGAAAACACAATTTTATGCCTTATATTGTAAGGTTTAGTTCAATAGAATTTTAAACAAAAATATATTTATTTAATTAGAAATTTTATTCCTGAAAAGTACGATGTCCTATCTTTATACATATATTTATCCTTTCGATTTTGAATTAAAACCCTAGTGGTGAATACAAGACAATAATAAAAAACTATAAAGGACATTTTTACAACCATCACAATATAATAAGGATTAAAATATATATGAAAAAATGATATGACACTTTCATTATAAGTAGGAATTGATGCTAGTGGCCAACACTTAATACAAGCACCCAAGCACTTATAATATAAAATAGATAAAATGAATAATAGGGGTCAATATCAAAAGTTTGAAACCATGCTAAAAAATAATCAGGAAGTATGAAGAATAAAATTCATTGTAATAAATAAAATGATGCCAAAGGGGCCTATCCAATACTATGCCATTAAGTAACCATTCTTCCATCAAAAGGCCTATACATCCAAAATTAAGTAATAAGACAATATGAAATAAATCATGTGCTAAATATGGGTATATACATTCCCCCTCCACACTTTATATAGTAATATGTAAGGATGGAAATAAATTACTATAGTTAAATAAAATTCAAACATGGGTTTCTAAACACACCTTGGACTTGAGGGGTATTTCTAAATTAAACTGTTTTATATCCATATCTTGTAATCAAAAGAATGTTATGGTTTAACTAACATTTATAAACTGGAAATGATCAATGCATAAAAATGGCAATAGAGATAGAACATAGATAAAGTATGCTTGTATATATTTTACAAAGTGATGTACTTGTCATGGAGGATGGAGAAATAATATGGGGACTTGAGGCCCCATCCATTTTTTATCCAGGAAAACGGATGAGTCCATAAATATTCAAGTGTGTTAAATCATGGGGATGCTTATTCATATATGGAGGTTTGGGAGGTGATCATGCCCCCAAGCTCACAAAATGGGAGTATTGATAATCCTCTCAAGAGTACAAAATATCAATTTCACCAATCAAGTGTAAAAAGTATCTCATATAACTAGTCTATCCAATCTAACCAATCGATCCAATCTCACTCGAGTGAAATAAGATAACCATATAAACTTGTAATAATAGATGTAGTGCCAAGTACATCAAAGGTGCAAAATCTTGATTGAACTAATATAAAAAGCTAAATACCATACATAGATAAAACTCAAATATTGTATCTTGGAAAATAAAAGGAGGAACAAACTCTTCTTATGCCCCCTATCATGTTTGTTATGAATAAAGAATAATTTTGAAAAATTATATCTATAATTTTGTGCATGTGCACCTCAAATGTGTCTCAAGATGAAGTATCTATCAAAACATAACTTTTGATATGTAAAATGTATAAAATATATATCACAAATATGAAAACCATTCTCTCAAATTTGTGCCAAATGTATAAAATTATATTCGTATTTCATATCTAAATCATGTAAATTGTTTAACTAAATCAAT
>JARHVA010003842.1:645000-720000 GCA_037957365.1 Torreya grandis
AATAAACTATGAGTTAGAGTAGGAATAAGGTAAAAGATATTGAAGAAAAGGGATCCTAGAGAGAGGATTTTCAAGGTGAGGTAAGTATAGTAGATATAGATAAGGAAAGAGAAGGGCCCAAGGAGGAATAAGACATATTTGTGATTAGTGAGGATATGGAGAAGAGTAAATAAGAACAAACAATTAAAACAAAATTTAAGTAGTTAAAAGATAGAAGTAGTTGTAAGTTAAGTGGAAAAATGTTTAAAGTAGTGGAAAACTATTCATGAGAAGAGATTATCTAGAAGTATAGAAGTATGATAGGTTTAAAATCATAGTTAGAATAAGTTGAGGGTAGATATCATTCATCTATTGAGTAAACATCTCTCTATCCTAATTTTTCTTTAGTTAAAGCCAAGTGTAAATAAAGGGATGGGGAGATGTTAGTTTGGGTCATTCATAGATAACTTTGAAAAACATAGTGTAAAGACAAATAATTCCTTTAATAAGATTAGGATGGAAGAGGTTTTATTTAGTTTCTAGGATAATTTTAAAATTCCAGTAAAAAGTGTACAAAAACCTATAGTTGTAGTGAACATTGCATAACACCCTATAGTCACAATCATGAGTGTACAACATGTTATCCATCATGAGAACCCCAAATATGAAGTATAATCCATGAAGGTTTGTTTCTTTGAAATAATGTGATGGATATATGGACCTTGAGTAGTATTTTATTAACCCATGACATGAAATGGTAGGTTAGAGGAATAACTTTTGATGATGTAAACAAATGAAATCTCCTTGGAGATTTAACAGGACACACTTCGGAATTCAATTGGAAGAGATATGTTAATAGTTTATATATTCAACAATGTAAAGTGTAGATAGTGTAAGAATTCAAAATGAAGAAGTTTACAATCCAAATAATTTAGGACTTAGAGGAGATCTAGAAATGGAGTGGAGAATCTATGTGGGACTATGACAATAGATTCTTAGATGTGATCATTCAAGCTTATTTTTTCATAGAAAAGAAAGATAATGTTTTTTGGTTTATAAAAGTACCAATATCAAGACTAATATCTATTATTACATAATATCAATTAAAGATAAAATATGATGTATGATTAAATACACTAAGAGTAGAATAAATTAAATATTATGGATATACTCTAGTCACTGCATCCAAAGTATAAGCAAAGATAGATGCTTTCATATAGAGGATAGATGAAATGCACAAAAGAGATAAACCAAAATTGTGTTTATGGTGTATGAAGTGTGGATAAGAGGGACATCATAAGAATTATTTTACTAAAATCAATTTATAACTATATAAACTATATAGATTAGTAGGGCACATAATTGTAAAATATCATCTATAACAACAATATATTAAAAAATCATTGATTTTTTACTATAATTTTTTTAAAATAAATGTACCATGACGAAAAGAGCTTGGAGCCTTATATTAATAAAATAAAGATAATTTAACTATTGTATTTTTAATTGAAACATAATAGTTACCCACAAAGAAGCAAGGACTTCTAGGCCCAGAGGTATAAATGATGATTGTGACACAAAGTAGTCCCAGATGGATACCTCCATTGCCTCAATATCAATCCTAAGTTATAGCTATCTATACACCATCATCACCTCAATAGTAGTATTAATATTCATGTAATAATGTGATCCCATAACATCAACAATCAAATTGAGATCCTACATCACCTCAACATCAGTACAATGGATATAACACACATGAATAGTAGAAAGGAAGGATTTTATAGATAGTAGTCACATGATTGGGGATATCAACAAAATAGAGAAGGCTATAGAGGATAATACATAGGGGATACTTAGGAATATATCAATATGTTCATAAAAATGATAATAGAAAATCTTTCTAGCCTATCCAATGTTATTTAGGTGGAGAGTATAATCATTTTGAGTGAAATTCTCCAACTAATCCTCATAAGTAGTTATAATGTGTGTATTTTAGAGTTGAATGATAATATAAAATCTAATATTTCCCATTATTATATAATGAAATAAAATAAAATCCATTTTTCAATGTGTAAATGATTATGTGAAACATAAATAAAATTCATTTATACAATAATTTAATAGACAACAATACATAGAATAAGGATTGCCTGCATCAGAAATAACATAGGATTAGGGAATTCAAAATGTGCAATAAGATAAATATCCTAACCCCAAGATAGATAAGGGAATTATGTATCAATATACATGGGTAATTCAAGACACACAAAATATAGTGCATCACAAGGAGATTCCATAACCATTGATGTATATATGTATGGGTAAATTATGCAGATTATAAAGCATGAAGGTATTGTGACAACATTGAGAGATTTATTAAAATTAATTAACACTCTACACAATGAATCTATCTCTTATAATATTATAAATATTGTATGTAACCTTATATAATTCATAGTGAAGGGACAATAACATATTGACAAGGTGGTATGGTATGTTAAAACTAAGAAACCATAGGAAGTGCAATCATGAATAGACATTGAGCTTGCATGATATTAAATCCTTGATGAATCATTTGAATTAGGAATTAATATTAATATGATCCTAAGATCTACATGGGATTCTATAATTAGGCCACACATGAGATATAGACCTTTCACCCTAGTCTCATAGGCTATGTGTGCGTATAACCAATTAGATGCCTCAAACATATGCTATTAGAGTTGTTAAGATAAGTCTATGAGGTGATTTTGAATACATTGACATGAAAACAATCAAACCCATTACCCTACCTTGATTGGTAATAAGTGGGCTTACGATGGTCAAATGACAATTACTACATTACGCAATCAACTGGAGGCTCATCAAGGAGACAAGATAGTTATCATCCCTTTGAATCAATCAAAGTATAATCCTATATTATTCATAGGGAACCATAGTCACCAACTGCTTAAAATTATAATAATTGGTTCAAAATAGGCATAGATACACAAAAATACTTTAAGAGAATTAGAGTGTCAATTTTTGAAGCCATAGCTAGAGTAAACATAGAAAACAAAACATCCACTTTATAATCTGATAATAAAAAAATATCTAGCTCCCCAATTTCTACTTGAAGGTTGTAACTCTCTATCAATGTGATCTAATACTATTTCATAGGTGTATTTACTATATAATATAGGTTTAATAATAATGGAATATATATAACATTCTCAGAAGGGTGTCTTACCTTGGGAAATAACATATTCAATAAGTGGTGAATCAGACACTTATATGTTGAATTGGGCCAGGTCAGATCATGATAAATGGCCTTTATGCATCATGTTCACCACCTAACATCAATTACCTCAATACATTTTATAGAGGATCTTAATCCATTTATCTTGAGGTTAGATCACCATTTTCAAGAGGTAGATAAAAGAGTCAATGCACTTAGCTATGTATTAAAAGGAATTGTGTAGTCATATAAAATGCAAAATTTGGTTACTTGAGTATGGCTAAAGAGACCTAATCCATAGGTCCCCCTACTTTATTACACAACCATTTTAGGCTTTTCTTTCACTGATTTTAAATCATCCACAACCTTTTAAACTTAACCCTTGTAAACTTAGGTAGCTCTTTTAGGCCTAGATCCATCACCCCATGTCTCATTCCCTCTAGACAATAGTGCCCAACTTGGATAGGAGCATTGAAACCTAGGGTGTCCTATTGTTGGCATTTTTGTCTAAGTGTATTTTTGGTCCTAATGGTCATTTTATCTTGGATTCTTATCCTAATTCATGTTGGCCAAACACAAATTCATTTAACCCATGATCATTAATTTCCCGATAAAAGGACATTTAATGTCCATTTAGAAGGGTTGACACTCATTTCTAAGAAAGAAACAAGAATACAAGCAAGTAAATTCAAGCACTTTTCCCTATTATATGCCTATAGCCTTCCAATATTATTCTAAGCTTATTCAAACCCTTACACCAGCCCCTAGTCACTCCAAGTACATATAATTTTTCATCTAGTTGAATTTTTAGACACAATTACACCAAACACTTCAATGGGAAAACTACATTAGCTTGATCCCTCCTTAGAGTATTGGTATGTAGGTAGTGTGCCCACACAAAGGGTATGAGATGCATCCATCATATCCTTTACACACTAACCCCTTCTCTCTCTTTCCCAATATTTCATTCAATTTCAGTCACAAAGAGCTCATAGGGCTTTGAATATTAAAAGAGATTCACAACAAGCTTCATAGACTTATGAAATTTAGTAATTCACTTATAGGTTAACACAAACATGCCAAGCAGAACCTAACAAACTCATATCACCTAGACAATATCACTAAACAATAGGATGTCCCACTTTTGACACACCGATTAAATCTATAAATGAACTCTAGGATCTTATTTGTGATAGTCTCCCAAGCCTACACATAAATTTCTAGACCTTGCAACATCCATCTCTATCAGTTTCTACCTAATTTTGATTTTTTCTCTATTACTACTATTAGTAGAAAAGGTAAAAATACAATATATTTACAAAAATTAGTGTCTTAATTATTTACCCTACTCACACTTTTTTATTTAATTAGGTATAAAACTACATTATTTTAAAAAAATAATAAAACATTTAGTGAACCCGACTTACTTTGAATTTTTGCATAAAAACCCTAGAAACCCTAGGGTAAATTATTTATAATTTTTTTCCATAATTCTTTATTTTTCCTATATTTGAAAATCATAAATCTATAAATTAATTGTAAAATTATAATATATTTTGTTAAAACCCTAGTTTGCACATACTAGGTTCTTTTTGCATACAAACACACTCCAAACACTAGGAAAAATATATTTCTAATTTTAGAAATATTTTATGATTTTTCTTAGATTTTTAAAGAAAAACTCAACCTATTTTTTATAAATTAATATCAAAGTTTTAAAATTATCATACTATTTAAAAAAAATCATTCAAAAAGCCCTAGTTGCATGTACTAGCTCGTATTTTACTACTTGAGGTATCACCTTACACATTTGGGAGTTATGTATCCTTTTTATGCATATTCCAATTCCTTGTTTAGATTATATTATATGAATATTTTCTACCATTATCCAAGTTATTTTCCTTATGCTACCTAATTTCCTTTCATCTCTTCCTTTGAGATGAAGTACAAGACTTAATGTCAATCCTCTTGAATTCAACCAAATTCTTACAACTATGCCATATACCATGGATAAAAAACCAACTCAGGTTCCAGTCATAGATTCTACACATCTATATTACACCAATGTCAATGAAGATAATTTTAAAAAAGTGAAATATGAAAATAAGAATGATGATGTGCACACCGATGCTCATGCTCCACCACATTGGACTATTAATCCACTTCAACCCATTGTTGATAATGAAGTTATACTCAATAAATATTTGATCCTCCAAAATTTTATAAAAAGACTTAAGGAAAAATCTAAAGATTATACACTATTTTTTCAATCTATCATGAAAATAATAAAGGCTAAACAAGTTGAATTTTCCATCCCCACAGAGCAACTAGTTACAAATGACACTATGGGGGAAACTATGTCTCAATAACCTCCTATAGAAGCCCAACCTTCTCATATGCTACCAATTATAGCTAGTACATCCCTTTCTCCTAATGTGGTGGCCCTTGTGCAAGAGATGATATCTCTTCAATCCAAGGTGGTACATCTTGATCAAGGTACCACTAGACTTACACAAGAATTGGATTCTTTTGGTTTACAGCATACTCCATTGGCACATCACATTACTTCTACACCCTTACCACAAGGTTTTATTCAACCCAATATCACTCTTTATGATGATAAGGGTGATCAAGAGACACATTTGAGAGCTTTTCATGTAGTATGCTTGGATTATATACCAAATGACTGGATACTTACCAAGCTATTTCCACGTAATCTAAAGGATTATACTTTATAATAGTTATATAGTATATAAAATTAGCTGGTTCATGTATTCAATACTTTAGCTAACATGTTCTTATCACACTTTAGCATTAACATTAGTGATAAGGTTTCATATGATCAAATTGCTCAATAGAAACAATGACCAAATGATCATCTCACAAACTATGTTCTTCAGTATAAAACCATCTTGGATAAGATGACTAGTACCATAGTAGATCAATAGTTATAGGACCTCTTAAAATAGATTCTTCTACCATCACTTCAGGAATCAACTATTTTCAAGTGATTTTATTCCTTCACTAAATTGTGTCATACACTAAAGGAAAGAGAAGTGAAAATCATTTCAATGGGCAAAATCAAGTATACAAGCCTTCTAGACACAACTAATAAGAGTAACAGCAAAGTCCCATACAAGGTCAAGTTTAATGATATAGAAGGGTAGAATCAACCTTTAGTAGATAAAATTTACATCCTCTTCAATGTATAGTTTTATCAACACCCCCTTTGTGTACTTTCTCACATCTTCGAGTTCCTCTAGCTAGGGTTTTATAGATGCTTTTGGATTGTAATATCATATCTCTCCCTCCTATTCAGGAAGTTGATCCAACCAAACATCTTCCTAAGGGATATGATGAGTAAGTATTTTGTGATTACCATAGGTTACCAGGCCACACTACAAATAGATGCATTAGTTTTAGATATAAGATACAAGACTCGATAGATGATAACCTACTTGATCTTGGCACTTTAGTTGAGCCTTCACATGATAAGCCAATATAAGGAAAACCTTTCAAAATATTCTCAAATACATTTCCAAAGAATTCAAAATAGGATACAAGGGATACATCAGGGGTTCACTATGCATATCATGCACATCCACCATTAGTTACATACCAGGCACTTTCAATTGAGTCACATCCTTTGAGTGGTATGATCGGTGTGTATGAATGTAAGGTTCCAACTAGATATTTTATATCCTTCTCAGATCATGAGATTATTAAAGATAATTTAAATTATAATGCACTCTTTATTAGAGAACATATTAACAATCAACCCATCCACAGTGTTCTCATTAATAATGGTTATATTGTCAACATGTACATGATTACATTATTACAATATTTGGACTATTTAGAGTAGTATATCACTTTGATAGATATAGTTATTAGTGGATTTAGTTGGTACATATAGAGTTTATTGGGTGAGATTGTACTTCCTTTATAGACTGGTCCAAGACATGTGACCAGACATTTCACTATAGTTCCTAATGTAGGATTTTTTGATATGTTACTTAGTCACTGATATATTTGAAAATTTAAATAAGTACCATCTTAAATTCATAGATGCATGAAATTCATTTACACTAATCAGGTTATTATAGTTGGTGGAGTTCTGTATGAGTTACCACTACCCACTTTAGAGCCATCTTCTTTGCAGTCACTAGTTATAGCTTCTCCACCATTTTTGATTTCCCCACCAATTATAGTTATTATTCTAGTATATGTTTAGATATAATTGACACATCCATCATTAATACAGATGGTTCATACACCTCCATATCTTTGGGATTCTAGATAACTTCTAGCTATAGTTTTCATACCTAGAGTAGTTTCATTGAGATATCATGGGTATTCTCATTTTGGAGCAACAAACACAAGGGTGTCCTCATTTTGGCACTCTTATCCAAGCAATGAAATCTAGGTTTTCTAGTATCATGCAAAAATTTCAGCTCATCTATAGTTTTTTCACATCTAGATCAATCAAAATTAATAGTTTCAGTATAATTTTCTCATGGAATCTAGATATAGGGGATATGATGTGTGACATGATGGATCTAACTTCCAATTTTAGATTAGGTAGTTGACATAACCTCCAAATTAAAATCCATGTTCTAGATACCAATAATTAGGGGCAAAGTACATGGTATATTAGTCTACTCTTATATTCAAGTTTAGTTTATTACCTAGACATTATCAATAGTTGTGTGACTTACTCCATATGTAGGTGTTTGTCATCTTTTTCAAGTTGAACTTTCTTGTAATTTTAAACTTCCTAATTACTTGAGTTACTAATTTATCTTCCACATAATCCTAGTGCATCAATTTTGAAGTGAATTTCATACAAGCCTAATCTCCATCTTTCAAAATGGCCAAGAGTGACCTAGTTTGTAGCATACATTTGGATATACATACCACTTTTTTAGATTTTTAGAACATCCATGGGCTCCACGAGCCATCTCATATGATGTATATTCTACATTGGTATCACTTCATAGATTCATTTCATGGGGAAATGATGGAGCCAAAGGGCCAAAATTTATATTCTTGAGCCACCTATTTAGAGCGATTAGACACATAGTCCAAACATCGATTATCATATGCATGATCATCTAGATTCACTCAATAGGCAATGATGGAGCCAAAGGACTAGATAACCTTTTTATTATTGAGCCATCTATTTAGAGGGATTAGACACACAGTCCAAACATTTATTGACATAGGCATGATTCATTAGTTTCATTTAGTAGGTGATGATGGAGGCAATGGCCCTACCTTTTCATTCTTGAGCCACTTTCTGGGGAATTGAGCACTCAGCTCCATTCATTATATGACTTTTGATACATCACACACCCAACACAATCTAGCATCACAATATGCTCTATATTGGTTCACATAACCAATGAGGTGTATTCATTCCTCTCTCTCTCTCTCTCTCTCTCTCTCTCTCTCTCTCTCTCTCTCTCTCTCTCTCTCTCTCTCTCTCTCTCTCTCTCTCTCCCCTAGATTTTGTACATTCTTATTTTAGATATATCATATCTAGTAATAACTAATCTATTCTATGTTCTTGATTTCAGATTCACACTTCACATCATGTTCTCTCTATGTACTATCTATCATTATTCAACATCACACAAGCTTCATGGGCTTCACCTTTGTAGGTATGCTTAGGTACACTTTTTTTTTCTTTCATCTTAGTATTTCACTTTACTACATCACTATAATAAATGGGGGGGGGGGGGGGGGGGGGGGGCGGGCGCGAGGGGGCGGGACATGTACTCATATAAAATGTAAAATTTGGTTACTTGAGTATGGATAAAGACACCTAATCCATAGGTCCTCCTACTTGCTTGCACAACCCTTTTAGTATTTTCTTTCACTTGTTCCTAGTCATCCAAAACATTCCATGCTTAACCCTTACACACCAAGGTAGCTATTTTAGACCTAAATCCATCCCCCTAGGTCTCATTCCCTTTGAATAGTAGAACCTAACTTAGATAAGAGCATTGAAACCCAAGGTGTCCTATTTTTGGAAATATTATCCAAGTGTACTTTTGGTCCCAATGATCATTTTCTCCTAGATCCTTATCCTAATTCATGTTAGCCTAACATGAATTCATTTAACCCATAATCATTAATTTCCCTATAAAAGGTTATTCAAATTCTATTTAGAAGGGTTGGCACACATTTACAAGAGAAAAGAAAGAATACAAATAAGTACATTCAAGCACTTTTCCCTATTCTATAAATAAAACTTTCCAATTTTACTCCAAGACTATTTAAACACTTACTTCAACCCCTATTCATTCCAAGTAAACTTAGTTTTTAATCTAGCTACATTTTCATACATAATAACACAAAACATTTCAATGCCAGAACTACATTAGCTTGATCCCCCCTCAGAGTATTGGTATGTAGGCATCGTGTACACACACAAGGTGTGAAGTGTGTCTAGTGTATCCTTTACACACTAATCCCTTCTTTATATTTCCCAAGTTACCATTCAAGTTCAATCAAAAATATATCCTAGGGATTTGAAGGTTAAAATAGATACACAATAAGCTTCATAGACTTTTGGGCTTCAATATTTCACTAATAGGGTAATATAGACCTACTAAGTAGAACCCATAAAACTTAGATCACTTGGATAATAACACTGGAAAAGAACTATAGTGATAAACAGTATGGTTTCCCACATTTGGAACTCTTCTCCACTCTTTACACAAACTCTAGGATAAATTTTTTGATAGTCTCTCAAGCCTGCACAAAAATTTCTAGACCCTATAACATCTATCTTAGTCAGTTTCCTGCTAAGTTTGATTTTCTCTCTATTATTACTATTTTTATAAAAGGTAAAAATATAATCTATTTACACAAATTAGTCACTTAATTATTCCATATTATTTATTTATTTATCCTACTTATACCTATTTATTTAATTAGGAATAAAACTCCATTATTCTAAAAAATAATAAGATAAATTGTTATGATTTAGTGGTTATTATATATGCATAATATTTTCAACTTTTATCAAATATTGAAGCTTTACACATTGATATAACCCATTGAGACTCAATCTCTTAGAGTGCACACCCTAAGGGGTGAACCAAGAAAGAGGTGTGTAGACCATTGGTGCTTCACAAGATTATTGTCCCTTATTACCACTTATTACCTATCCAACTAGCTCCTAAAACCATTCCCTAAGTTATTACTCCTCCCTTGCACACTCCTCTAGACTTTATTCTCTTTTCATCCCTATTTTACTCACCTTAATCCCCTATTTTTAGTTGGTTTTACTAGTTTAATTGCGTCGACCCTGTATTGTTTCAAGGTATTTTTCACTTAGGAGCTAGTTGACCTTTGGTTGACCTAGTGAATTATTATCAAGAATTGTATTGTGTCGACTGGGTTAACCCTATTGACCAAAATATTTATAATGGTTTATATAAAGATACACATATATATTCAAGATAATTTTATCATTATTTCAAGATGCAATCAAGAGTTATTATTTACTCATGCTTCTTTACAATCTATTCTTCCACCATTATACTTGAGGAGTTTTAGTTTACGGTTTCTACTTGGAGAATCTAGTCTTGTGGATAAATCTTGGATTATTTGGCCCTTATTAGTGATCCTTACAAACCAAAACAACCTCTTTTTAATCCCATTTGGACAAGGTATATATTGAGTCTTGATAGGTTTACATCTAGGTAAGTATTTCTAACTTTGCCTCTCTTTAGTGGATAGAAGTAGCATAAGTATTGGCTTTGAATAGTATTACTCTTCATATTCCATGTGTTAGGGTCTTACTCATACTTATATTAATTGAGATTCTCATATTCATTTTTTTATTTTTTACTAACCCCTCATGTTGTGCCACAAGATTTGGTGAGCACTAGATTATATTTACTTTTTTTTCTTATTAGCATAAGTGAAATATCAAAACCTATGACCCCCTTAGATTCATTACATGATTGTGTTACACTAGAGGCTTTGTAAACCTCCTTATCATGGTGTATTATGATAATTTATCCACTAATTTAAAGTGTAGGTATGAATTATCTTCTCCAAGTTAGGATTGATTTATAGACATGATGCATTTTTTATTGCATACAGGTAGTGCATAGAGAATATGAGATACACTTGGGGTAAGAATGTGAGTATTTATGTGTGATTTTATTTACACCTAATGTGAAATTAGAATTCCCATTATTTAAATAAGGTGAACATCATGAGCTTCACATTCATATATGTGTATATATGTGGTCTATACAGTGAGTTGAGCCAAGGTATTGGGTACACATTTTCAATCACACACTATCACCACTCCCAACTCCTTGGTACAAGCATCAAGAGTGTAGGAGAGAGACCATATACTGGGCATAAGTGCAAAAAACCTTAATTTAAACTTTTGTTCTTGATGATGATAATACATTTGTGCACAATGCATTATATAAGCTAAAAATCATTCAATGTTATGGCCAAGTAGAATATTTCTTTGTTTTAACAGATTCATCATCATAAGAGGAAGAATATCAATATTTTAATTTTTTTGATTCATAATTACAAATCCATTAAACAATAAAAATCTCTTATTAAACCTTATAATACAATTGTATATGAGTCAATAAAATCCAATAATAGTAATAAAGACCTAGATTTAGAAAGCTTATTTGGACTAGAATGAGAAGCCAAACCAATAACTGATCAAAGCATAGAATAAGTTGAAGAGGAAAGATTATGAAAAATAAATATTTTAGAATACAAAGGGGAACACACTCTATGAAAGGATATACCTAATAGATCAAACAAATTATATCAATAATCACTAATAAATATTGAATAAATAATTGGAATAGAATATATACCTAAACTTGTAACTGTGGGAGACTGCTAGGTGTAGAATCAAATCATGAAGGCATTAAAAATTCTAAAATATAATTAAGATGTCTTTCTAACCAAATTATTAAAACTGAAAGGTGTAGATATGATGTTGGGGAGAGATTCACATATAATTAAAAGAGTGTACTAAACACATTCAAAAGCATCCATATAGACTAAACCCCAACATGAATATAAAAGTAAAGGTAAAATTAGATCACATGTAAGAAGTAAAGAGAATTTATTTAGTTGAAAAGGTAGACTAGGTGGGTCCCATAGTTATTCGTCCAAATAAGTCCAAGGAGATTCAATTTTGCGGAGACTACACACACTAAATGATGCATACACCAATGATTCATTTCCAATCCTATTAACACATGAAGTCCTATAATAAGTCATAGGTCATGAAGTGTACTAATTTATAAATGGATTCAATATATACCATTAGATTATTATCACAAAAGAATACGAAGATAAAAAACCTTTACAACAGAATGGGTGTAATTTTCATATAAGGTAATCCTCTTTGGTCTTAAAAATACATCAATAGTATTTTTTAGGGTTATAGTATCTAAATTTAAAGATTTCACTCATGATTTTATAGAAGTTTATTTGGATGAATAGGTTGTCTTCTCTTTAATTAAAGATCATCTATTGAAGATGTGATTAATGATAAAATGGTGTCAATTCATTTGAATTAAAATAAGTGCTTATTTTTCACACCTTTTAGTCTTCTTATAGTCCATGTCATATATAGTGATGGCATCTTGGTTGACCAGGCTAAGATTGTATTAATAGCAAGGATGTAACCCCAACTAGATCTACATAAGTTTACACCTTTATAGGTCATATATGATACTATATAAAATTCATCAAAGGATATGCACACATATTTCCACCCATGGAAATGCTATTGTGCAAAGATAAAAATTTTGAGTGGAAAATCGAAGACAAAAAACATTTATTGATCTCAAAAAAGGGTTAGTAAAAAATTCTATTTTATCATTTCCTAATTGGAATAAGTCATTCCATGTACATATGGATGGTTATAGTATTGTAGTAGGATTTATCTTAGCACAACTATGGAATGAGGGTCTATATCATCCCATACATTTTTCTAGTAGGAAACTATCAGTAGTAGAGAAAAATTATACAAATATAGAAAGAGAGGCCTTAGCTATGGTTTTTTCATCGTAAAATTTTCAGTAGTATTTGTTGGCCACATAATTTGAGATTTTTATAGACCACTAGGTATTGTGATACCTAGTTAATAATCTAGTGTTTGGAGGATGGATATCGAGGTGGATAGTGTTATTTCAATATTTTCAATTATTAATTAATGTGAATTTAAGTCAATAAAATGTGGGACTATATCATCTGAGTGGGATCCAAAATGGGGAAGAACTGAAGGGATTATAGGATGAATCTCCAGATGTGCACTTATTTAGGGTCACTGTAATCCCTAAAAAAATGGAATATGTTTGAAAATTCCTTGAGAAAAGAACATTTCCTACACACTATGTTGAGAGAGATTACGAAAATTTCACATGACCCATTATTTATAGTCTCATTAATGGATTTATGTATAAATTTGGAAAGGTTGATATGTTACATAGAGTAGATTTAGAACACAGGAGACCACACCTTCTTCATGAAGCACATCAAGGAGTCATAGGAGATAATTTAAAAAGATAATATACAATGAATAAGATACTAAAAAGACGTATTTTGTGGTTTAATTTATTTTAGGATGCACATAAGGTAAACAAAAATTAAGATGTCTACTAGATAATGAGAAAACCCAATCAATGGGATGAGATGTCATTGGTCCCAATGCTAATAGAGTAACCATTTGAACAATGGGTAATTATATTTTTAATAAATATAAATCCCCCAACCAAATGAAGTCTTTCATGCTATATAATTAATACAAATGAATATTTTGTAAAATGGATGGAAGTTATTGTTACACCAAGTTATAGTGTGAAGGATGCCACTAAGTTATTGTATGAAAAAATAATAACAAGGTTTGGATATCCAATTAATTGGATTAGTAATAGAGGTACTCAATAAATAACATGATAAATACTCTCACTAAGGATTCTATGATATCTCACTATAAGAGCATGACTTATCATCCACAAGAAAATGGACAAGCTAAAGATAGGAATTAAATATTAGATAAAATGTTGAAAAAATGTTCCAAGGGATGATAGGGAAGATCACATTCATGTTATTAGTTAGGCATAGGTGAAAAATTATAAATTCACTATTGGTATCACTCCATTTTATATTTTATATGGTCTTCAGGTAGTTATTCCTATGGAGTACATTATTCCTAGTCTACTTGTTACAATGGTTATGAGGCTAGGTGATCAAGACTCTCTAAAATAAAGATCAATGGATTTGGTCAAAATGGAATAAAAATTACAAAGGGCACAATGGATTTAGGAGATCAATAAGTTAAGTCAAAAAACATGGCATCATTATAATCTGTGATCTAAGCAATTCTATCCCAATCAAACAATATTATTCTATGATATCAAATTCAAAGCATTTATGGAAAAGTTAACTATCAGAGGGTAAGGAACCTATATTATTCAAAATGTTTTAGAATAGGGTAAAGTGGTTTTAGATTATTTATAGGGAACCATTTTTCCATGGCATATCAATAGTTATAGTTTTAATCCTTATCGCTAGTAATCTTTATCATGCATCACTATAAATGAGAGAGGGTGTTCAGTAACACCATGTATTTAGGAATTTTATTTTATTTTATTTTTTGCTTATTTTATTTATTTTTAGTTTCTTTTTAGAGTGTGATCTTTGGATCATAACACATCATAACAAAGTTGGAATAATCAACATCACATACTACAATCGACATGTAGAGTTAGCATAGAAGGAGCATTACTAGCCTTCATAACATGATGGTTGATAATTAATTTTGGGAATGGGGTTATAATAAGATATATATATGGTGAAATTATGGGGTGTGATCATTCTAAACTATTAATGACAATGAACTTGGTAGATTTCATCTTTGTAGAAGTAGATTGTGTATTAGAATGATAGGATGGACCATAAAATAAATTAGATGAAGGAAAGTATGATGTCTCAGATCAAATACCTACCAATGGGTGGATCAAGTAAACTAGATGATGATTAATAACCATCATGTCAAAGAGTAGTGGATTGACAACTCATGTGCAACAAGATCAAAGCCTTCAAACTTGATGACTTGATGCCTTTGGGTGGTAAATTCTATATAATAGAGGATCTATATAATAAATTGACATTACATACTTCTATAAGCAATAAAGATATATGATCTACTTTAAAACAATCTTCTTGTACATACATTTCATACCACAGATGGACCAAGTGAAGCAAGTGTTTAATTTAGTCCATAACATCAACCATGGATAGAGCACAACTATTGATCTTGCTTATAGACTCACAAAAAGAGAAATGGGGATTAGCTTAGGCCTAAGTCAATCCAAGTATCATGACATAGATCCATTAAATTTCATTAACTCATCTAAATCTATTTTTTTACTATAACCCTCAAGAAACAACACAAGTAGAGGCTTTAGCACTTCAATAATAGTTACACAGTTTAGATGGTAAAATATTGATCAAACTATATATTTTTGGCTAACTAGATGAGGTAATTCTCACTCTAATAGGTAGGTAAAATGAATTAATAATTCAATTATGATAAGATGTGACCATATGGATCACCCCTAAGACTATGGTGATAGTAACAGGGCTCCCAAAGGGGGTAAATCTCTTCTACCATAAAAATCCACAGCTCCACCAATCCACTCTAACACTAGGGATAAATATAGTACAAGGGAAATTAGAGGGAGTATACTTTAGTTCACATTTTTATGGAATGAAACATTAAGATATTTAGGAAAAACATGAATCAAATAAAATATACAACAAAAGGAGTGATAGATGTTATGTATTGCATGATATATGTCTCCATGAATATTTTAATTGGCTTATGTTTTTTGACTCTGAGTTGACAAAAAATAGAGAATGTCCCCGTTGGAATTGTACAAGCCTTCTATTACCATTTATTTGTACATATATTTTACTTGACATAATTAAAATCACCATAATGCCTAGTAAATACTGCTACACATTTTTGCCTTATTGAGACATTAACATATATGTCATAGATAAAAAAGGGAAATACTATGAGTAGTTGTGTAATTTCAATTCAAGGTGTCTATAAATCCAAGTGATGACCAATTCACTTAAAAAGTGTGCCCCAAGATGTGATGTTGTATTTGGGATAGTATGTGTCATTGAAGAAATTTCACAATGGTATACAAATCAAGGTGTATGATATTCCCAAATCAATAATAATTTTACTACCATTCTTCATCTCCATAATGGATGTAAAGGCAAAAGTGTTGGGGTAGAAATCTCTCATAGCTAGATTAGTTTAGCCTTTGCATTCCATGCCCATAGGTGTACAATAACTAGTGGAACCATAAGCACAACCTCAATGAAAACTACAACCAAAACCACAAGCATAACCTTAGGTAACACCATATCCAACAACAACTCTAGTACAGGTGGACAATGGAAAACTGAATCCACCAATGTGATGAGCTTCACTGCCACCATTGAATAAGAGGATTTGTCACATAAAGTATTCACTCAACAAAAAATATGTTCTATTAATCATAGATAAATCTGTCTTGGTAAGTCTTGGATTTGAATAACATGAAGTTTTACATTCCATGCTCACAAACATCAACAATGAGGTCTACAAGTGGGTTGAGAAAGAATTCTTATTTTGTAAAGTAGTGTATACTTGCAAAGTTCATAATCATGTATGACAAAACATGTGGGTGGATATCACCAAACCTCATTAATATATCATTATTGATAATGTAGGTGAATAATTGGATAGATAACTTTTTTAGGCCCAACTATTCAAAAATGATCCACTTATAGAATCCTCTATTGTGCAAGAAGAATAATTAGCAATACAAGAAAACCCACCACCATTATTGTTGAATAGACCTCAGATGCATGATACATATATACCCCCTCCAACCATCGAGGATATAATGGTTTATTTTTCAAAACTATCCAAAGAGAGTTCTGTGAAAAAAACATAAGAATCTCCAACACAATCGTAGGTCTAGGTTTTGAAGAAACCAAAGAAGAGACTCACTCCACCTCCAACCTTCAAAAATAATATGAATGTATGATGGGGTATTATATTGGAATCATCTAATTAATAAAATTATGAGTCATTAATAGTACTATAATCATATACCCCTATGCATGCACCTAAAAAAATAGCTTAACATAACCTAAGTCACAACACCAAGCTACACAGGAACAACAAGATCCATCTAAAGCATAAAAGGAGGTTACAAGGAAGGATAAGTAAGAGAAGAAGAATAGGAAGTGAGAGGAAAAGGATAAGGCTATAGAGAAATAAGAGTAGTGAAAATAGCATGCTATAGAGAAGGATCATACAAAATTTTAAAGAAGTAGAGGTTTAAAAATAGAGAGCTAAGGAAGTGGAGGTTGAAAATAAGTAAATTAAAGAAGTAGAGGTTAGAAATAAAAGATATGAAGAATTAGAGTTGAAAATAATCAAGATAAAGAAGTAGAGGTCACAAGAAAAAATATGAATAAGAAGATGTTGAAAAAAGGATAGATAATGAAGTAGAATATAATAATAAATGTCAAGAAGAATTAGGAAATAAATAATAGCAAGCACATACTATACAAAAAAATAAATAAGAATTATAGGTAATTCTAATGGCTCAATCAAAGAAAAAAGCTAAGTAGGAATTTGTAGAGAATGAAGCTAAAGACAAATCCAAGAATGTAATAGAAGTTAAGGCTAAATTTGAAGCAGAAGCCAGAAATAAAGGTGAGACTGAAGCAAATTCTAAGGTTGAACCTAAAGCTAAGGTGAAGTAAGAGGTAGAGGAACACGCCAACAAATAAGAACAAATCACATTTAAATCAACACTTTCCACACAATGAGATGTATACTAGGAGGCTTCTTAGCCTACACCACAAATAAAAAGCCAATGGTCATGGGATGTTCTCACATCATCCATCTACTGCACCACCTTTTCACTACCATTGGCATAGTTCATGTTATCATGTACAGTAACTATAGTAACACATTTGGATTTGACTATGACTACATCGGAAATATATTTAGATGTCTCTCAACTGATGCTAACTAATAAAATTAAAGGTGGGACTAATTCTAGGAGTCCATTGCAAATAAAGATTTTACTTTAGAATAGGAATTTTTTATATTTGATATGAAAACATAGAGTTGAGCCTTCAGTTCACAAATGCATGGTAGACCATTAGAACAAGCTACCCTACACTAGTGATTGAACTCTTAGGAAACCAAGTGATGTTTTAAGAAAATCAATTCTCATCTTTATTGGTGTGAATCACTATTAGTGTAGGATATTATTTTCCTCATATTTATTATTATGTATTATTCCTACTCATATATCTAGCTTAATTAGGTGTAATATTAAGGTCACATAGGTATAATAATGAGGTCATTATGGTCTACATGCACATTTGAAAATTTTAGTCAAATTAGTACGGAGGTTATCCTTGACATTTATTGAATAATATTGATATATTACAAATGGAGCACATAATTCGTTTGGGAAATGTCTTGTGTTCACATTGCCAAATGTTTTGGATCCATTATTATATTGTACCTATAAATTTATCTCTCATATAATCTATGTTTTATGTATTTTGCATGCAATATTATCATTATTTTTCTATGGTTTGATTTCATTCTCAACAATAAAGTTTTGATTCTATTTACTTTCACATTTGCAGTTCATGTGTTTGATTTTGACCAGTTGGATCTTGGATAATTTTATCATGGTATCAAATTTTTATTATGCTAGCATACACCATTATATTGTTAATTTCTTAAAATCTTGAGTAATTTTTTATTTTGTATTATAACTAATATTGAAAAGGAGAATCTTGTAGATCTTTCTGTGTTATGTATAATCCTTTCTCCTCTAATTGGTGAACTTCATTAGTATTTAAATGTATTTTACTTGTATTAGATATAGAAGTAACCTTTTCTAGATATGTAAGGAGGATTAAAAATGGTTCGACAGTAGAAGTAATTTTTTTTTTATTGATAAGAAGGCAAGATATGCAAGTTGTTTCTTTTTCAAATCCATTTTTTAACAAAAATGATAGTTATTTTTCTAATTGTGATAAAATGGTAAATAATCGATCATAAAATTTTATGGGTTTTGTGCACCTTGGTTTCCTTTTTTCTTAAATTTTGAAATTCATAATTTTGTTAATAATTATGAATGTTATCATATTTTCACTGACTATGGTACTATTAAAAAATACAAAATTATAATTTTAATAGTGGAGAAATTATAAGTTTTTTTAATTTTTTTATAAAAATAATATTATCTTGAGAAATCATACTTTAAGGAGTTACTGATTATTATTTTTTCACACTCATTCTATTCCACAAAGATGAAGGGTGAGCTCTAGTTTGGCTGGCAGTCAAACCCCATCATAAGTAATATAAACTTTCTCCTCTCCTTATTTGATTGACCCATATATTCACACTCTTGTTCTCCATATGGATGTATTTCTGACCAATGTTGACATCCATTTTTTATGATCATGCATTGTCACTTATGTAATCATTACATAGAATACTCATTTATGCATTCATTCTTGATTGATTCTAGCATCACTTTTTTATGAGTGTGCATTGTCATTTATGCCTTTAATGCATAAATTTCACTCATTTTTATGCCAGCCACTTTGTTTCTATGTATTGAGTAATAGTAAATACTACATGGTATTGTATATTTAACAACCTCAGATAGTCATATTTTTGTTGTGTATTTTATGACGGTCGGTACTAAACCAAATTGTTCACTTTGACAACATCAACTATATATATGTGGTTTTATTGTGTTGATCTATACCAATAATTCATTATATCAGAGTGAAGATCTACTATGTAGTACCTTATTTTAAATATACACATAATTTGTCCTTGTTACATCAATTGAAGTTGCATGAATCAACTCTATACTTGTGGTTATAGTTGTATTTGGACCTGCATGGTATCTTAATCTTTGGTGAGCTTTATAATGCAAAATGTTTATGCCAATTGTATATTGACTAAAGTGTTGACTGTATACACACTAAAATATAAAGTGTTGATTGTATACATACTAAAGTGTTGTTTGTATATGCACTAAAACATAAAATGCCAAACTTCTATAAATAGGGAGTTTCTTTGTGCCTTACTTTCTTTGTTGCTCATTCAATTTCTACTTGCACTACATCATGGATCACAATTTGGTTATTCTTCTCACTCCATTCAATTATCATTTCTAGAGATATAAAATGAAAGTTTTTATAAGAATCAAAGGTTTACATTGGATAACCATGAATAAAGACACTAAACTATAACTTGATGCAAATAAAATTAAGTGATGTAATAGGTGTGATGATGCATATGGTATTTTGTGTTTGTATGTTTATCCTAACTTACTTTTTCACATTGAATATGCTAAATCATCATATAATATTTGGAACATTTTTGAAAAACTCTTTGGGGATTAGGATGTAGTTAGGGTTCATGAGTTAGAGAATCAGTTAATTAGTTTGAGTCCAAGCAGTTTTGACACTATACAATACTTTTTCACCAAAATTAAATCACATATGTTTCAATAGAAAATATATGGCATAGATAAAGAGGATGAACATTTTATCCTCTCTATTCTTTCCAAGTTAGGTCATGAGCAGTCAATCTTTTTCTTTATCTTTATGCTACAAAAATTTACCATAGGATCTATATAGAGTATGATATCCTTAGATGATTTTGTCAAATAATTGACTAGGGAGAAAGACAAGGTCATCCATGACAAAATGAATACTTCAATTAGCAAGGAGAAGAAACAAAACAATAAATACCAAGAGGAAAGAAAGGGTAAAAAATTAAATGCTAATTCAAAAGTATCATATGAGTCCTCCTCTTCAGGAAGGAACCCAAGAAAGAGAGGATCACATATGCCTTATTCAAGAGAAATGGGCATGATGAAATAAAATGAATGAAGAAATAGATTAATCAACTAACAAATATGCTTGACAAAAACAACATCAACATCCTAGATTTACTTAAATTGAGTTCATTATCACAATAGTATTTTAAGGAAAAAGATAGTAGCAAGGGAAAAGGTAAGGGCAATACCCTTGTTGTAGTTGCATCTTATCCATACATAAGGGTGATTTATTATGGTGCCTTACATCACATGATTTCTCCATGGGACTTGTTATCATCCTTAGATCCATGTTCTATTCCATCTATTTTTATAGGTGATGACACTGTATACATCTAAATTACATTTAGTGTCAAAATGCACCTAACACCTATTAATATTTTTTCTTAAAATAATTCATCACATCTCCCTCCAAATTCAAATAATTGAATAAATCATATTAATCAATTTTTTAAACTTTAAATCTTTATTTAAATAGAAAATCCTAATTTTACACCTCACCCAACATATTCCATGTTATTCTCCTTCACATGCTGACTCATTCCAACCAAACCCATAACTTCCTCAACCTTGTTTGAGTCATCCCATAAGTTTTCAAGAAGTTTGACTCATTCCTAATAACTCAATGAACCATTCCCATAATTATATCAACCATTTGAAATAGTCATCATCATCATCATCATCATCATCATGGGTGAGGACTCATTAACTACTATTGATTATTTAGATCATTTATGAAATTTAAATAATCCTCCACTATTAGATCTTCCTCTAGAAAAATATAAATATGCTTAAAAACTATTATTTTATTCCATCATGACTTATTCTAAAAAATTTGTATTCAATTCAAAAGTGAATCCAATCTAGTCAAAGTGTCCAAAAACTATTTTTTCACCAAAATGTTACCCATTATCTTTTACATTGAAAGAGTGAGTAACCACATTATTGAAGATCAAATCAAGTATACATCACAATGTATGAAACTTGAATATTTGAGGTATAATTTTTTTTAAATATTTTCTTTGTTTGTTGCTCTATATTATGTTGATTTTAAATTAAACTAAGATTGCTTTATTAGCTGATTTCTTAGTATTTATAGATTTAGTTTAATACATTTTGGCACATTCGATGGGACCTTCCCTCATGTTTTTCATCCTATGTTAATGATGATTACATTTAAAAATAATTTCTCATTTGATTTTTATTATTTTTATTTACATATACATTTGATCTTATCTTTTTGAGTGCTAGAATAAGATACATGTAACTATTTGACATTTTTTACTCAGCTTTGTACGCTCATTGCGTAACTTTAAATTTTGAAACATAAGTAGTGAAATTTTACCCCATAATAGAAAAATAATGTTTTCACCCATTTTTAGTCCTTTTTCCTAATTTTATTTACATCTTTATCTTTTATTTTTCACCTTTTACTTTTGTCTATGTTTTTAGTTTTTTTCTAATTTTCTACTACTAAAAAATAACACAATAGTCAAACTATTGATAATTTGGGATCATGGATAAATTTAAACCCATGTAGTTCAAAACTTTGTCATAAGGCCCTAAAATAGTGTATTTTATTACCTATACCTTGTCATGGTATTCTACATGCCTTGTGATATCCTTATTTGGTCTCATTTTAAGCCTTTTAGCATTGCTCAAAGTTTCACTATATGTCATATGGGTAGCTTGAAGAGATCATCATGTGATAGCTTGTTCTGACTCATTGGATGTTTTTTTATGTCTTCAAATGTGGTAATTGGGTGAACAGAAGGGTGTCAAGTGCCCTTTGAAGCCTAAAAAATGCCCTATGCCTTGTTTGACAAAGTTAAGTAATTTTATCATAAATTAAGGTATTTGGAAAAGTTAATTTTTCTTTTTATTATTATATTTATGCCTATTTAATCGACTTATTAAGAAGATACCTTATTAACAAGATGAAAAAGGTTTATAATTCATGTTTGTGTCTGAACATGATGTCTAAGAATGTATCCAACTTTGCCTTCTATGGTCTTCCTATGCATGCATGTTTTAAGATCTAATTAGCCCATAAGGCCATCAAATGTCTTTCAAATGTGTCACATAAGTTAAAATCCATATTATAAACCCTTTAATAAGATGTTTTTTGATGTCATAATGAAATTAGGAGACTTCAAGGGCCATTACAAGACATGAAGGTGGTTTTATATGAAAAAGAGGTCTCTTAAGGGGTCAAAAAGCATTTAATCATCATAAAAGGGCCCACACACACTTTAAAATGACCTTTTAACTACCTTCAATCCATAACACCTAGTTTAGAAATATTATTTAACTCTTTATTTCCATCCTCTTTAGCACCAATATCCTTTATAAATCTCAATCATGAAAAAATATACAAAAGAGGTTTTTTACATGTGTTTTCAGGTTTGTATAGACTTGTATAGTCATGATAGAGTCAAATGAGGTAACATAGACAAGTGGGGACTCATTTAAAGAATCATAGAAGAGAATAAATGATTCAAAATTAAAAATAAGTCAAAAACTAATTCCTTCTCTCCATCCTTCTCCTTGGCAGCTCAAAAAAGCCAGTCAAATTTGTATTTTTTATAGACAGAGGAGAGAGAATGAGTACCTAAAATTTTGGGTAGAGGATGGGACACTAGTTTTTTTCCATTTTTCTTATTTAGTTCTCATATTTGTTACCCCTCCTTTATGAACAAACACTAATAGCATCAGGAGGTCACAATGTCTCATCCATCCAAATAGTACTTTTACAAACTCACTTGGCATGTGTGAGACATCAAGAGACAATAAATATTTAGTTTAGTCAATCTACAGACTAGTGGTAGTGGGGTTTTTAATGAATTCAAGATTTAGATTACTAAAACAATTTTTTCCATTGTTATTTATATCTCCTATAAATAATTCAAGTCCCAATATCATTTTTATCTTATTACACCTACATATAATAGTTAGGTTGGTTTATTAAATCAACTCATGATGGCATGTTCATAGTGAGAGAAAGTTATAGTCATAAATTTACACATGGTTTGGCATGTCTAGATTCATGGGAGGGTTCAACAATACATATTATAGATTTGGTAGACCCTCAAAATCTTATGTTACTCCTATACTTTAGTATTCATCCCAATTGATATGAATGAACAATCAAAAGTTTAGGAACCTCATATTGGATAGGTTTCAAGTTAGGGGAAATATAATTCTTAAGGTTTTGTAGTTCTCAATAACTGAGAACATGATTGGTGAAGACCTAAAACTACATACAAACACTTCCAATGTTATTTTATCCATTATAATATCCTTTAATAAACACTAACCCTTATAAAGGGTAACAACCTACCTCATTTATCTCAGAATAATCGTCATGTGGTTGAGAGTTTTCTAAACAAGAAATCAACCTAAGTCCATTTCAAGAATTTGTAGTCTTAAGGCCAAGAGCACCTACAAGCTTATGGAAGAATTGAATAAGTCTTTAAAGAGGTTTGAATTTTAATAATATAGACACACATATGTAAATAATTATTAATGATAAAAATTCCCTTATAGAGCTACACTAAATATATTAAAGATATCCTAAGGGGCAAAAGGTCTGACTAGGCCTCGTAAGCCTATATAGATAGTCACAGGAATGTGTGTGAATATGTTAAAAGGTCACATTTTTTATGAGTAAACACTATCTTATGGTATATATATATAGTGATTAGAGGCACTAATTTTTTTTTGTAAATTTCATAAAACTAACAGAGGCCCCAATTGAATAAATAATTCATCTTTGACACTCATAGTCAAGAACCCAAAGTTGTCATATACAGGGTAGTCATGAGGAAAAAAAGTGGATAAGAAAAAAATGGTTTATATAAGAGATTCATAGGGTATATGAAAATGTTTAGGTATCATGTTATACTATTCAAATAAACCTCAAATTTCTAACAAAGGAAAGAAGTCCATACTCACAGTCCAAAAAGACATGCTAATTTCCTATAAGAAGAGTAAAGGAAATGTGTTGGACCATGCATAGAGGAAAATTAAAAGAATGAAAAGAGACATATTAATTTATAATCCAAATTTTATAATATCTTCATTTGATGCCTTGGTCCCTTGATTCAATAGAAATCCTTGATAGCCTAATTAGGCCTAAAGATGCATGTACAAGCCTATACCTAGAATTTGAGGATAATTACATGTTTTGAGATTATTTTGGAGACTATAAGATTCATTAGGATAGAGTGAAAACATTATAGATTGGATCATGAAGTTGTTTACTTAGGTAGATAGAAGAAATCTCAATTTGCAAACCTCTATGGTCAATCTAGCCTATTAGATCATAAACCCTAAGCATGAATTAATGGGGTTAAATAGGATCCATTGAAGATAAATTATAAAGAGGAACATTGTAATAGGTAATTTAGGTTGGATAAGACCCTAAAGATGTGTTTAAAGTCAAAATCAAGCATATTTTGATCTTTTTCACCCTAATGTTACTCTCTTGACCTCACAAAATATAGGTTTCCTAACATGAGAAACACCTTCCTCATGTGTGAACATCTCTAAGAAAGTGTATGGAGTTCTCAAATACTAGGTAAGGTTGAAGGATGTTTCATAATTGAAATTATTAGCATTGGTTTTTTATTTTAAGCCCTCAAGCATATGAACAATATTTAATAAGTTGTGCATGTTTGAACCTGCATAAGTCATTTGTAGTGACTCGATGGAAAATAAAGAGAGATTAATGACTTAAAATGGATATTTTTACTATAAAATGGCCATGTGATCTATAGAGGTCTCATGAACACCAAAAAAATCTAATGGCTAACATGTGTAAGGTACAAATTATATGGGAAAGGGCTTAAAGGTACTATTTAAACCTATCTGGGAACATGAAAGGTGGTGTTAGACCACCAAATTAGACTTGGGGAGTGTTGATAAGGTTATCATGTTTAATCCAAAACCATTATATATGTTCACATGTGTGGGGAATTTTTATAGATAAAACTCAATTTTCTAAGCCAAGAGACCTAATTAAGGGATAGTAGGAGAAACAAGTGAATAAAGTACACTTGTACTTGCAATCTAGTCAATAAATTTCACACAGAGTTATCAAATCATAAAGGATATCAAAAAATATGTTTTATTCTCCAATATCACCTACATATTCTTATATATAAGGACCTTTGTCTATTTTGAAGGCTACAAGGAATCGAATGGCTAGAATAGGTTTAGATGTAAAATGAGTTATTGAAGAGTACTTGAATATTACAAGAGGGATGATACACATTTTTTAAGGTGTAGATATATCATCCATAGATAAATATTACCATCATTAAGATATAAACAAGTTTTAAAGATTTTAACCAAAAGGGATAAGCCTTGAAGAAGTCAATAATAACATATAAATTTTACAAGAGATTATGGGCTTCTCTATAGTAATAGTCAATCATAATGGTGCATGCAGGTAGCATGAAAGTCAAGATGTAAAATTAATCTATTGGTAACTCCTCACTTAACCATTAGGCCACCTCATTAAACGACTATAAACTAGCTAAGCTAATGTATGTGAAAGAACATAGAGCTATTACTAGTCCTTATTTATGGTTGTAACTGATGGTTGAGTGAATGAGGATCATTATTACGTCTCCTCTACACTCATATTCCACCTTCTTCCTCTCTCCCATTCTCATTTTCTATAAATTGAGTCTTAAAATCCATTGTAAGCATCCTTCAGCTAGGTATGAAGAAACTCTACCCAAATTATACCTTGTAACTTTTGAATCAATATAAGGACTATTTCATATTCTCTATGATGGCTTAGTGTGTTATATATGTGTTTATTTGTATAAGTGATTGAGTCTTATCTTCCTTTTTAGGTCCTTGTTCTCACATAGTTACTATGATATTTTTATAAATAGGTCATAAAATGTGTGTAAGTATTAGTGACTATGCTTTAAGTGCAATATTATTGGTAGTGTCTTTAAATATGCCTCACATTCATCACCCTCAATTTTTAACCATCTATCATAAAGTTCATGTGAATTACTAATTCTTAGGAGTCTCTTGGAAAGAATGTTCACTCACTGGTCTTTATCTAGTTTATAAGTGTTTTGAAATACCAAATAGAGTGGATATAACATGTTGGTGCATCACTTCCCATATCTTATGTTTTTTTTAAGCATATTTTATCCATTTTCATCATAAATTTAGCAGGTTTAGGAATGGAGCCATAGATGATGCATTAGGGGGGATAGCCCTAAAACTAGAGGTTCATCTCACTCAATAGGCCACCCACACCTAGAGATGATCACATTGTATTAGATGGATGAAGTAGGTATGAAACACCTCTACCTCAAGGGTGTAATCCAAATTGATAAAACAAATTTTTTAGTGAAATCACTATTTCTAACTGTGAATTCATCTTAATTGATTGTAAAACTATTATTTTGAGCAACAAAATCATCTTATAACCATGAATTTTTCCCTTTTTTTTTTGTTTTTTCTATTTATATGTTTTTATATCTACCAATGAAATTATTTTACAACTTCAAAATTATCCTTCTAAGCAGCGAAATTGTCTTTTTATGTTATGAAATTGCATTTTCTATCAGGAAAATTATTTAAGTAGGTTACGACTTTATCATTTTGACCAGTGAAATCATTTTAATAATTTAGAATTTTTCTTATAGGCCAGTGAAATTATTCTTTAAGCATAATTTTTTTATTCTATGTTCTATGTATTTTGTTTATTTCCTATGTTTGACTTATTACAATTTTTCTTTTCTATCTTTATGTGTAACTATGAATTTGTCATTGACAAGTTGTATTTGTGTTAATTTTTTTATTTTCTCTATTATAGTTTGCCTTGTATCAAACTGAAACAAACATTCTAACCATTTTTTTATAACACTTTCTAAAGATAATCAGCAAAAAATCTAAGCAAAATACTAATTTCCTTTATTTTACTAATACTTTCAAAGTTGTTTTCAAATATTTTAGTAATTACATCACATTTCATTTCAATTTATTTGTTTATAATTGTGTAAATTGTGTATTTTATTCCATTCGAGTCATATTAGTGATGATACTCAAGAATTAGAAATAATTATATAATCTTTTGTGTTACCCAAGTGGTGTTCACATATGCTCTTTCCTTGGTGTCACATTACTGATGATACTCAAAAATAAAAAATAGACACTTACATTTTATTTCCTTTTTATGGGTTATATTGACCATGGATTTTTCCACCATGCAGTAGGCCAAACCCTATTTATTGGCAAGGTATATAAATTGAGATCTATCTATTTCAATTGTCTAAGAAATTATGTGTTTTAAGCACACTGTGATGTGAGGGGCTTTCATGTTACAATACTTAGGGTTTTAACAACTGCCTAAAAATACAATATCACCGATTGTCAACACACTAATACCCCTATAGTTTTATTTGGAGTTTTAGTACAATACCAAATATTTTTTATCTAATTTATTTATTTCTTCCATGGTTTTTCCCCTTAGATAATCTTATTTAAACCATAAGTCTAGGAAGCCTCTTTTGTCATTCAACTTTGGTGCATCATTTAGTAGTTAGTGTTAAGAAGATACCTTCCACACACCCTCAAATATGAACTCAGTGGGCCATGGGAATGGAAGGATACTCCATGTTTAGTGACTTGAAATATTAGACCACAGTTGAGGATATAAATGAGTCATTGACATCAAAAGGCTCAAAAGTTGTTCATAACCCTTATCCTAGTTTTTCACCTCATAATAGAAATTTCTTTATTGTTTCTTTGTGTCTACCACATGTTGCATTATTATTTATTAAAAATAAATTATATTTTAATCATAAAGGTATCAAACATCTTAAATCCAAATTTATCTAAAAATTCAAAAGCATTTAGTTAGCAATCAAACTTTTTAGTCACTTTGGTATTTTGCTTTACTAGAGTCTAGTATTAATTCTTTGTCTTTTATTGAGTCAAATTTTTACCTTATAAAATGTCACCCATTTCAAGTCACATGGTTGTGTTTAACAATCCCTTAATCAATTCAGTCACAAATCTAAATCCAAATAATCCTTGTCTTAACCTAGGATTCTATCCAACCAATCTTGATTCAGACACATATTATAATCAGCAGCAAATAGATCATGCAATAAATATGAATATGAGTTTTATTATGTATTCATTCTCATCCATTAATCAATAAAATCTAAACTCTAATGGTTATTCAAGTTTACCAATCGACCAATTCAACCAAAACATCAATCAATAAATTTCAAACTTGAATACTTATTCATGTTTACAAATAGATCAACATCCAAATTTTAATTTAGGGATAACATTAAATCAAATTTTAGTCTTTGTTATTCAAAATTATTTTACAAGCTCCACAACAACACCCATAAATCAAAGTCATTAATCACAAATCAAAATACATTCATAGATCCATTTAATTCCAACCTAAGCATCAATCTATATCAAACCTTTAGTTCACCTTCATCATCAAATATTTGCTTGACCCAAAACTTATTCACAATTCAAACCCAAATTCAATCAAATCTAAATATATTCCATCCAAACCAACCTTTCCAAATTCATCAAAATCAACCAATTGATTTTACATCCAACCCATTCCCAAACTGGAACCAAACTACATCAAATTTACATTTGTTCATATATCCATCAAATCCAAAAAATTTCTCAAATATATCTACCTTAAAAAATACAAAAATTATAAATAATTTAATTTTCAACACAGATCCAACAAATCCATCCTTCCAAGATCAAGTTACCTATCTAGCCCACTTCATTACTATGGGATCTCTAAACATTTCACATCAACATCATTATATCACCCATGAACTTATATTCAAAAATCAACCAAGTCTCCCATCCACTTGTTATAGTCCTAATTACAACATCCCTCATTACACTAAAAAACTAAATCCAATTCTAACACCCATACAATCTAGTATCACTCCAACCCTAAGGATACAACCAATTCAAAACCCCCAACCTATCAATAAAATTAATGTGCCTAATAATAAAGAAATCACTTCTTTAGGGGAATATTATGATGTATTATTTCTAAAATTTGTTTCTAAAAATTTATTCATATTTCCAAACACCAAATACTTTAAACCAAATATCCCAAAACCTAAGTGGTATAGACGTAATGAATATTTTAATTATCACAAAAATTGAGGCTATTCTATAAAGCATTATATAATACTAAAGAATTATATCAAATTTTTTATTGAAAAAAGGGTACACCAAGGTAGATCCAAGTGTATCCATAGCTTAAAAGCATAGCTTGGGGGTATGCTAAGATGTTTTTCCTAAGCAAACCACTCCATTTCTAAGTCAAGGTCATAACATTCCATCCATTTCTCATAAACTTGTTTTTGACACATCCATTTTAAACCAATCCATAGTTGACCAACCCACCTTTTCAAATCATGGTCTACCATCCATTTTTTATGAGCGTATTTTTGACCAAAAATCTATCTTTGATCAAAATTCCATTTTTTATCAAGCTCCCATTTTTAACAAAGATACCATTTTTGACCAAAATCCTATCTTGGACCAAACCACCCTCAACCAACATATCCTATCCATAATTGGACAATAACATATATCTTTAGTTTATTACTTAAGATTTCACATTTCTAAAAATCTCTTCATCCCAGATCCATCATTTCCAAATGCCCAGTGAAAAAATTCCTTATGGATAATACAATTTAGCATATCCTCCCTATGACCACCTCCAAACCAAGATAAAATTTGTTAACATAATCTGATTTACAATTCATTTTGACAATTAAATTAAGTTCATCATCAACAAAAACCACATCAATAGATCAATTTGAAAATGTTAGTGAACCTTTTATGATTATTGAAGAATTTTTCGTTGGCATCAATGCGTGTTATCTTGGTGGACTTTGTGAATAACACAAAGCATGTTCTCCTTCTATAAGAACTACCATTCTTTTTCCCATCCAATATACTAACATCACATTACCTACACATGTCAATTTAGACACAAAGAAATATAAATCATTTTGTTTATTTCATGATGGCATATCATTTACAACATTTATAAAGATCTACGAAGACATCCAATTTAGAGAAATGCTCCCTCATAAAACCTTATTTGAGGATCTAATGGGAAATCAAAACAAAAAAGATATTATTGGTGGAAACCTCTTGAATACACCAATACATAAATAAATCATATCTTCATTATTTGATGAAGATAATATCAAAAATAATGAAAACATCAGGTCAAATAGGAGTGAAACAACATGTAATGATCTTTTAGTTATAATCCAAGAATGAATCCTAACTCCTGTATTACGTACTTATTATGATAATCTAGTAAAATGGTATTATAACTAGTTAGATCATGATTTGTAGATCACATTCAATGTACATCACATAAAATTTGAATATTTTGGACTTTTTAAATAATTAAGGATTGTCAATATAGAGTTATCTTATTTTGACTTTTGTAGTATTTGGTGTTAGTTATTAGTGACTAAGTAAGAGATATTGGTTTTTTTACATGTGGTGAACTCATTAGTCCTTAGTTTTTAATACTATTTAATAGTATTACTTGTAACCCTTATCAAGAAAGCATTATTAATTCCATGATGATCCAAATAACTCTTAGAAGGTTTCTATAGTTTGGCTTTAATATTAGGCATATTCATGTGATTTTATTTAATAACTATGTTTTCCCAAGAAAAATCAAAATTACCATATAACTCTACCAAATAAATTTATATCTGGATGTATTTATTCAATAAGGATTTCTTGATAGAGATGATACTCCAGATGGTTTGATAATAATTTTTGGTGGGCACAACAACCTCATCCTGGTTAAATATTATTCAAAGTAAATGATAGAATTGAAATTTAAATTGAAGAGGAAATCTAGTTAGAATGACAAAGATTATCTATAACTAGCATGGGATAGAAAATGAAAAGAAAATTATGCATCTTGTGACCTTACATTGTGTCCATATGTTAATAAATACAACACACACACACACACACACACACACACACACACACACACACACACACACACACACACACACACACACACACACACACACACACACACACACACACACACACACACACACACACACACATACACACACACACACACACACACACACACACACACACACACACACACACACACACACACACACACACACACACACACACACACACACACACACACACACACACACACACACAAACTAGAATAACTTGTTCTCTGCAAGTACCTTAGCACTTGGGGGTAGCCCATTCATAATTACATTTCACATTGGCATCACTACATTACATTTTCCATAATCTACATTTTGTCTTGCATATTAGATGTTATTTTTGGAGATTATTTAGTTTTTACTTTGCATGACACAAACATTCAAAATGCAGCTGATCATATCATTTCAATTTTCATATCACCCTATTATCTCATGGAAAACATTCTCAAACTTTGCATTACATTGGATCTTGGCTTAGTTATCATGAGAAGAGTAAATCTCTTTTCCCTACATCTTGTTGAAAATTTTAGAAAACACTAGCACATAGCCTGGTCTATAACCTTGTCCATGATAGAGTTTCCTCTTGTAGTTCCCTCTAAGTGAAAAACATTGGCATACTATATAAAGGAAATATGGTAACTTTTCTTGCCTATCTTGGTCTTTAGTGATGAGCCCCTGCATCTTATTAGTTTTATGGAGCCAATAATTGGGAGTAAAATCCTTCCAAATAGAATGACACCATTATCTAAAACTTATGCAAAATCAAATTCAATTTCTAAATCTCTCACCCTTCATTGATCTTTGGTTTTAAATTTGTGCATCTCACCAGTTACGTAGGATTAGCATTGGGGGGAGATACCCTTACTCGCTTATGTATAGATTTTTGTGGTGAGCCCATGTTAATTCCTAGTCACATGAGGATACATGTATGGGGTCAAAAATAAAAGTATCAAATATTAAAATAAAATGTGTCCATGAAAATGGTCTTCAAAAAATCTTGTATATATGTTTATGCTAAAAAGGGTAACTTTATCCCATTTATCGATTCTGTCAGGGCTAGTTCTCTCTAAACACATCTAATAAAGTTAGTATTTTACGAGTTCCTAAATAATTACACTTTCCCCTTTACTTGTAATGATTAGGACACCTTTTCCATGAAAAAAATTAATTTTTGGTTTTCATTTTCACCATTTCATAATTATCTTATTTCCCCTTCTTCAATATTTTACTACAAATTGAAAGTCATATATTGTGTAAACAAAATAACTGGGTCATCACTTGCAAGGCAATTTTTAATGTATTCAAACATTTGCATGCATATCCATCATGTTACATCATTTTAATATATTAAAAAAAATGAAAATAAACACACCTATTTTCATATTTACCATTGTATCTATTCACCCTAGTTACTTAGGGGCATCGTGTTTCAACAAATCCATTATATATTTCCAAATTTATCAATTTTCACTTGTTAGTCATTTATACTATAACATGCTAAGTTCAAGGTTGATCTTCCTCTATGTGAACCTACATCCTTGCTCATGATAGTAGAAACATATCTTTTATATTCCTTATTTTAAAAATCCCAAAATGCAAAAAAATAAAAAATGTTGCAAAACATCCTAAAAATATGTTAAACATCAACCTCAACACATCTACCATTCTAGCTCACTTCCACATTATTCAATCATTCTTGGGTGGGTCACTCATGCATATTTTTCATCTAACACTAAAACACTTCACCAATCATCCATTTTCTAATCATTTCCCATATTGGGTGAACTACATCTGGGATAATATCCCCACATGGAATTTGTCTAGGGTGGATTATTTAGGTAACACATAAAGACATGGGGTCTCTGGGGTTAGCTCAGCCACCATATTTCTCATCATTCATTTCTCCAAATGAGTTTTATCATATCCTTATGCTTCTTCATTTATTGTTCAATACTCTAGCTCTTGGCTATAATTGTATAGTTCATGATTCAAATGTTAAACTCTTTGTTTACAACTTTTCTGCTCAATAATTTGTTTGTTTTCATTATTTTCTTATCCATTTTCTATCCCCAACCATTAAGTTGGTTCTTTATCCATTTTATATCCATACCCATTAAGTTTGTTATTTATCCATTTTCTATCCCTAATGATTAAGTTGGTTATCTATCTATTTTCCATCACTAACCATTAAGTTGGATTTTTATTATTTTTTCCATCCTTATCCATTTTTTATCCATTGATTTTGATAAATTTTATCCATAACCTTTAAAATAATTATTTTATATTTTACTTTTTTCATTATGATTTTTTTTATGTGTCAATAATTTGTCTATAGAATTATTATTTGTTTATGTATCGTTTTTGCTTCATATTGATTGAATTAACATTTTATATGTTTACATATTTTTTTCCTTTTTATTTTCACATCTTGTTTTAAATTTTTTCTATGTTTGAAAATATTATTTTATGAAATGACTAATAATATGGTTATGGTTTTACTATATCATGATGTACTCTAATTTTACACAATTTATTCTTTATTTTTTTTACATGCCTAAAACATCAACATGCATCATGATTATTCAATATCCTTGGTTGTAATGTGTTTTATGCTATAATCAAAATAAGATTGCTCAAAACTATTTAATGTTGGAAATTCAATACAAGGAATAAGAAATAAAATTAAAGTAGTTATGTTACATTCTAATCCATACATTAATCTAGTCATACATAGCATAAACCATAATCCATCATCTAGATCTCATATGATGAAAGAATTAAAAAATGCAAGAGTAAATAAAAATTCAAAAAATATAACTAGTGCTAAATATAGTCATGAATAAATTTCATTTAAAATACATATAAATGGTCCATAATATCCATCCACATATTACAAAGTCTCATAATAATCATGAATATATATATCATGTGTTTTTTTTAAAAATATACATCTCAAGATATATATATATATATATATATATATATATATATATATATATATATATATATATATATATATAGATATATATACATATATACATATACATATACATATACATCGATGAACCAATCCATCATATAAACACTATGTTATGTCTAATCCTATCCCTATAGAGTAGTGTCTAATTTCAATAATATCTCTTCATGTCATGGTGTGCCTCATGAAAGACCCATCACACATTGTACTTGCCCCACTAACCTTACTGACTCAATCAACTACACTAATCTCCCTGATGTCAATTGTCTCACAAAGTACTCTCTATATGATACCCTTTGAGAACATGGCAGAACATCCTCATATAATATCCTATAATATTTATCCTACTTCATGTCCCTCATCACCCTATTTATTCTCACAATCTATCCATGTCCATCTAGTAATAACCCCACCTCTACTAGATCCATCATAGTAGTGTCTCTCTCATATCTATAGTGCTATGTCAATGTTATATAATCTAGAGTATATTTCTCCACATCATCTATCACAACTATTCTAGACATGTCTCTATATATGCCATCAACAATATCTTATAACATGTCCAGCTCAAATTATAATAATCTAATCTCCATAGTCTAGTCCCATTTTCATCCACCACTCCCTATAATCTGGATGCCTCCCTGTGTAACCCATCTATCTCCATATCACAAGTTATGATCTCTTTATAGAGTCTATCCATAAGATCCTTCTCTTCCTGATATCTTAGATTACATGAACAACCAACAAGGTTCCTTCTATCCATTTGAGTATCCTATTTTTCTCCCATAGCTACATCCTCTCCCTCTCTATCCCCCTTAGTGTCAATCACTATCAATGGGGCCTCTCTTCCAAAACTCTACTTTGTAACAACATGCATATTTGTATCCAAATAAATGTTAACCCCTACCTCATATAAAATATCAAAATCATGCATCTATTTAATCTCCTTCACACATCCTATGTCTCATGATCTCGATCATCCTTTATCTCTTGTATCATGCCTCCTAATCTGGGCTCCTTATCTTGTGCCTCATGGTTGCCTATTCAAGTTGGTAACGAGTCTTTATCTCCATGTCTATGGTGGTGTATATGGTATATTCAATCTCAATAACCATTATTGGTCCCACTAATCTAATAACCATATATAACTCCTACGTCAATCACATCTCTATGATCACTCCATCTCATAGTCTGTAGCTGTGACCAACTATGATCGACTATCACTAAATTAATTATCATATCTCATTGTGTTCTCTCTCACACTAACTATGTAAATATCTGTGTATGAACTAGTCTATGTTTCCTTACCCCAAACTATCTCATCACCCTATCTGGGTGATATTTATCTATGATATAATCATGTGTCCTAATAATGTAGCATCGGGTCATCATATAGTACTCATGTAAGTCATCATGTGCCCATTAAAATATAAACTCTCTATAGGGTCTCCAATTGATTTGATCATCCCTTAACTCATCAATATCCCTCTTACAAAACTCCAAATCACCTAAATGTGGTCTATGAGTGCCAATAATCATATTCCACCCATATGTCAATGGTTCATCAATAGATTGAGTTATCATGTGTCCAATTGGACTCTATATAACAATGTGCTCTCAAAAACATACATGTATTAATGTCAAAGTTCCAATCTCCATTCTATCTATATAAGTTCCATGATTAAAATCCCAAAAAAGGTATGCTAGTACACATGGACCTCATGCAAATTGCTCACCCATCTCCATTATATATCAAATCATATCTAGTAGACCAATAAGACATAACCACCCAATCTTGTCAAGTATCATGATGCCACTGATAATAGCCATAAGCACAATCATCGAAGAATCCATTTCTAATTTAGTACATTAATCTACATCCATACTACCCTTAACAATAGGAATCATACCATCACAAAAAATACTATACAATGTAATTTGTTATGGACCTTGCCCTAGTAAACATATCTCCCTAATATCAAGTGCCCAAAATTTGTTAAACATACTCAAAAGTGATTGTCATCTCGCATGTCAACAAGTGAAATGTATTAGTCTCACTATGCCATCTCTCATCAAGTGTTTCCAACAATTAACCATCTACTCAGATCTCTGACATATATGTAATATAACCTCGTAGCCTCTAGAACTTTGAACTCATACTTTGTAAAACTATCCATCTATGTCATCACTCCAGACCCCCACTCTTAAGTCATCAACAATAGTAATAACTCCTACAAATCAAACAAGTTAGCATATAATTAATTTTACTCAGTATAAAATTAAAATAATCCCTATGTTGTAATCATTCAAAAAAAAAATTAAATAAAACCCAAAACTCTATCAAATCAACATTTTCAATCAACGTATTCATATTTTTTTCTTATACCACTTATTTATCTTTTTTGTTTCAAATCTCATTTTTTATTTTAAAATAAATAAAAATTGTACTAATTTTTTTTTCCTTCTAAACCACTTAATTTTGCCTTTTCTTATACCCAATTTTCCCTAAAATGAATTCACTATGTGTTTAGATAATTTTGTGATCCATTCTAGTTATTTCACTTCTCCAATATATGATTTCATGACTATGAAATCACAAATTTTCCATTTCTTCCCAATTTCTACCCTAACACAATTTTGCTACATTGTCCTATGAATTTACTTCTACATTTGACAAATTCTCATATTCCTCTAATGTATTTGTAAATTTAATTAATGAATTTGTAGATATACCATCTGTGAATTCATTTAGGTCAATTTCAAGTCCTAATAAATGACATTTAAAGCAAAAAATTTAAAACAAACTCTAACTTACCAAAGTCTGACTCCTCTCATTTCTTTAAAACCTCCTCACTCACTCTAAATGGTACTCTTGGTGTCGAATGAAATCCATATTTCCTCTAAGATCTCAGAGTTAATCTATCCAAACAAATTATCTTAATAAATATATTTTAAAATAAAATTTACACAAATGAATTTATATACCCCTTTTATTCTACTTATATTTTTACCCCTTTTTAATTAGTTTCCACCATCCCTCCATTATATTAATTCTTCGTTCATTTTGACTTTAAAATTTTAGGATACATTAAATCAATTTATTTTGACTTTTTCTCAAAATCTTGCAACAACCAATCTTTGTAAATTTATAATTGTAATTTGAAATTCAATATATATTTTTCTATTTTTAGATTTGAATCTTATTATCACTAGGATATATCATTCCTACAACTACTCAATCGACTTATGCATCATTAAAAAACACTAAGTGTGAAATCTCTAAACTATAAAAATATTGTTTTCCAAACCAATACTCTAGTTTTTATTAACTAGGGGAAACCTTTTTACATGATATACATATTTCAATTTTAACATCAATTAGACAATATGTTCATTTATTGATCTTCCAAATCACTTTTTAAATTTCCCCTTTTAATTGATTTTGAGTGTTTGTCTATTTTATCACACAAACCCTTGAAGGGGCATTATCACACTCATTTTCATTAATTGGAGGCAACTTTCTTCTTCTTAATAATTAGTGCTCTACTTTTTCTACTATTCTTCGAAACAATATTTCTTTTCAACACTATTTCAAAGAGTCACAAATATAGACATCTAAATTATATTTAGTGTCAAAATGCACCTAGCACCTATTAATAAATCTTCTTAAAATAATTCATCACATCTCCCTTCAAATTCAAACAATTGAATAAATCAAATTAATTAGTTGTGCACACTTTAAACCGTCATTTGAAAATAAAATCCATATTTTACACCTCACCCAAAATCTTCCACCTTATTCTCCCTCACAGGTTAACTCATTCCAACCAAACTCACAACTTCCTTAACATCCTTTTAGTCATACTCTAAGTTGTCAAGAATTTTGACTCATTCTTGATGACTCAGCTAACCATTCCCATACTTCTCTCAACCATTTAAAATAGTCCTAATCCTTATGTGGGTGGACTCATTATCCACCATTGATTATTTGGATCATTTAATAAAACCAAATAATCCTCCATTCTTGGATCTTCCTATAGAAAAATATAAATAGGATTGAAAATCATCATTTTCATCCATCCTAACTTATGCTAATGAACTGATATTCGATTCACAATTGAATCCAATTGAATCAAAAATTCCAAAAAATCCTTTTTCACCAAAAAACTTCCCATTCTCATTTGCATTAGAAGAGTGGGAAACCACATTATTGAAGAGAAAATCAAGTTTGCATTGCAATGTAAAAAACTTGCATATTTGAGGTATTGTTTTGTGTTTACTATTTTCTTTATTTTTTCTCTATCTTAAGTTGAATTTAGCTAAGATTAACATTCCATTATTAGTTTATTTCTTATCACTTATAGATTTAATTTAATATAGACACTTCTATTGATGTTTGTGGGAGAGTGTTTATTCAAGTTGATGATGGAACATTCAAATATGTCTTACATGTTCCCTCACTATCAAATAATATACTATATGTTTACAAAATCACCCACACTAGATTAGGTAAGAGAGTTGAGTTTACTTGAAATTATTTGGTCATTAGCGAGTTGCACAATAATACTATAGTGTTTTTTGGGAAAGAAAATCAAATGTTAAGGTTGTACACCTCAATCTTTGCTCTTGATTACCCTTCTAATGCACTACTCACTCATTATGATGGGGTGAGTAGATTATGGCATGAGTGATCTAGCCATCTAGATTATCACTATTAGAAAAACTTAGTTGATAATATATGGTGTTAGAGTTTCCTTGTGTCAATTTTCCTAATAGTGTTTGTGAAGGTTTCTTGCTTGGTAAATATATTAAAGATAAATATGAAAAAGGAAAATCATGGAGAGACACTAAAAATTAGGAACTAATTAATAGTGATGTTTAGGTTCCATTTCTAAATCCTTCATTTAACAAGGCTAGATACATGATTGCCTTCATAGATGAATTCTCTAGGTATATTTGGGTGTATTTTTTTCCACAAAAGTCTAAGGTATTTGACTATTTTAAGGTTTTAAATGCTCTTGTTTGGAAACAATCAAGGAAAACTATTAGTTTTTTTTTTTTTACTAACAATAGTGACAAGTATGTTAGTCATCACTTTGAGTAGTTCTACACTTTAGAAGGGATAAATATATAGTGAATAGTTATATTCAGTTCTTAGCATAACAGTGTTGTAGAATGTAAGAATATATGTTTGAAGGAAATGGAAAATTATATGATTTATTATAGATCACTTTCACCATAATATTTTGTAGAAGCCATTAACTATGATTGATATATCTGGAATCATTTCCTCACAAAGCATTAAAAAGAATCATTCCTTCTGAAGATTGGAGAAATCAAAAGCCCTAAGTTAAGAGCTTTAAGGTCTTTAGATCTCTAGCTATGTCCCATATTAATAATAATAAATGTAATGCCATGGAACATCAGAGTAGGTCTTACATATTTTTTGGGTATGCAGAAGGAGTTAATGGATATAAGATTCTTCATCCTACATATGCATGAGTTTTTCATTAAGAGGAGTGTACACTTTTACGAGGGTCTATCAAAAACTATAATTGACACTTCTCCTTCCTCCTTGGAATAATTTGCATATGATGATATTTTAAATGATTTAGATCATGAAGACCAAATACCTAATGATGACTATTCTTCTTCTAGTTTAGATGATGAGGATAGTGATAGTGATTCACCTCGTTTCATTCATAGTCACATTTTTAGAGTTGAATAATCTCTTGATTATTTGAATTCATCTCCTCCTTGAACTAGATAGACTCTATAGAGTGTAGGTGATTGGGTTGGGGAGCATTCAGATGTTAGCCAAAATCATTTACAATTTTACATTGTTCCCCATGTTTTCATTGCTTGTGCTTATAATCCAAAGTCATTTCATGTTGTATATAGAATTATTGAATGGAATACAACTATGCATGAAGAGTATAGTTCCTTAATTAGGAACCACACTTGGGATCTAGTACCCATTCTTAAGGGAATGATACTTGATTGATGTAGGTGGATATATCAAATAAAATTTGTATAAGATGTGTCGGTGGATAATTTGAAAGCATGATTGGTAGAAATAATATTTTCATGAGTTCCTTTCATAGACTATAATGAAAAATTTGATGCAGTTTCTAAAATGAATATTATTTGAAAAAATCTTTCCATTATTGTAGCTTATCTTTGAGATACTCATCATATGGATGTGAAGAGTGTCTTTCTTCATAGTGACCTTGAGGAGGAGATATATATGGACTAGCCATAAGGTTTTATGGAATATTCTTCCTTAGTGTGTAATCTTAAAAAATCTATTTATGGCCTTAGATAAGACCCTCATACTTGGTATGTCAAGATGGACTCATTCCCTCTCATAGTTGGGTTTGCTAGATGTAATTTTGATCTAAATGTCTACTTCTTGTTATAAGATAATTCACTCTTGATTATGGTTCTATATGTGGATGACCTATTGATCACAAGGAGTTATGTATCCTCCATTACATTAGTGAAAACTACTCTACATGATAGATTATCCATAACAAACTTAATTTTGTTGAATTACTCCCTTGGTATTGATATTTCATTCTCTAACTCAAGGATTATCATTAGACAATTTAATTTTAATCTTCATTTAATCATATAGTTTCACATGGATTCTTTTAAGTTAATTCTGAATCTCTTTTGTTTATGGATTCAAACTTAAGGCTAAGTGTTATTCTCCATTGGTTAATGCTACCTTGTTTTTATCCTCATATATCTAACTCAAACTAGACCCTGTATACACATAATATATTTAACTTTTATTAAATACTAATGCTTTATATCCAGAGACTCAATGTATCTGAGTGCATACCTTAAAGGGTGTACCAAGAAAGGGGTGGGTAGACCATTGGTTCTTCATAGGATTGTAGTCACTTATTTCTATTTATTTCAATTCTAACAAGCCCCTAAAACCTTTCCCTAAGATATTACTCCTTCTTTGCATACTCTTCTAGTCTAGTCTTTTCCTAGTCTCCATCCCTCTTTTCTTCACCTTAATCCCCTTTTTTATATTGGCCATACTAGGTCAACTAGGTTGACCTTATATAATTTGGGGTATTTTTCACTTATGAGCTAGTTGACTTTTGGCTGACCTAGTTCATGACCTAGTGAATTATTATTCAAAATTGTATTGGGTCAACTGGGTTAACCTTATCAACCAACATATTTGAAAGGGTTTAAGGAAAGATATACCTATATATACAATAATATTTTATCATTTTTTCAATATGAAATCAAGAGTTATTATTCATTCACACTTATTTACAATCTTCTCTTCGACCATTCTACTTGAGCAGTCTTATCTTAGGGTTTATACTTGCAAAATCTAGTCTTGTGGATAAGTCTTGGATAATTTGGCCTTTCTTAGTGATTCTTAAAAACCAAAAAAAACTATTGTGAATCCCCATACGATAAGAGAGATATTGAGTCTCAATGGGTTCACATTCAGGTAAGTATTCTCCAACATTGCTTCTCTTTTTAGTAGATATAAGTAGCATAAGCATTGGCTTTGAACAATATTACTCTCCATATTCCATGTATTAGGGTCTTACCCATAATTAGCTTAATTAATATTGTCTTATACATGTTTTTATTATTTAATAACCACTCATGTTGTGCCACAAGCTTTGGTGAGCACTAGATTATATTTACTTTTCTTTTTATTAGAATAGGTGAAATATCCAAACCTCTGACCCCCTTAGGGTTATTACATGATTGTGTTAGAATGGAGGCTTTGGAACACTCCTTATCATAGTGTATTATGATAAGTGATACCATAATCGAGTCTATTGGATCCCAATATTGGTCATGATCCTGCTTAATAAATGTATTCCAAATTGAAAGTGTAGGTATGCTCTATCTTCTCTAAGTTATGATTGATTATAGACATGAATGCATTTTTAATTGCATAAATTCTATTGAACCCAATGTGAAATAAACCTTTTAGGATTTGTTCAATTATTTTTTCATTATTTTATTATTATTTTTACAATATATTTTCCATATTGGGACAACTACATCGACACAGTTCTAAATTTTGTATGCAATTTTAACACACAATTGCCTCAAAATGACTCTATTCTTTCTATGTAAGTTAGTTTTTATGTACAAGCTATTGGATCAACCCAATCAACCCTGTATATTTTTTTAGACTTTTAGACATCCAGTCCAGACTACTAGGGTGACCTAGTTGACCATGTACATTTCAAGCACTCAGCAACAGGCTTTTATGAAGCTAAATCAACCCAGTCGACCTTGTTAGTAAGATTTGTAGGAATTTATTAGTGTTCATTAATAACAATATAATTTATCTACATCCTCATACTAACCAAGGTTATTCTCTATCCTTTCTCTCTTTTCTTATAGTCTTTCCTTTCCTAATTTTTAATCTTTAAAACTTCCCCTGTGTAGTTAACTGAATTGACCTTATTGACCCAGTTAAGTATTTTGTGTGTTATTTGGATAACTAGGTCAACTCTATCAACCATGTTTACTTTTAGACCTTTGATTTTGTAGTACAAGAGTGAAATTATCAAACTTATTCTTTGTTATTTTCATACACTATCAATTGCATTGACACTATACCATGTTTTAAAGTTGGAATTAACCTTTTTCTATGTTTGCTTGTTTAGAATAAATTATATAGTATAATTAGGTGGTTTTCAATATACCATTTAGTTTCACTATTTTCTATTTTATGCACACACAACCAAATCATAAACTTGAACAAGAACTTTAAAAATTGTCTACCCAAGGCCTACCTAGTTGGATTTCATCACCAAGGGGGAAGACAACTTGGTTTTTTGACCAAGTATAAATATGTGGTTAATGCTATATTCTGGATAAGCACCCGACACCCTTATCACTATAGTTTTTGAAGTGAGTGGGCAGGCCCCAATACCAAGCCTATACCATTACCAATACAGATCCCTTTTAGCCCAAACTTCTTGAAACTATCCTTAGATTGCCTTCTAATTATTTGATTATAGCCAACATCCTATCACATTTTAAATTATACTCTAATAATATAATAACATTCAAGTTTACCATCTAGTTATTTTTTAATTTCCAAGTTGATTGCTTTCTCTTTGCTTAATTATGTTTTATATTTCAAAAAATTGCATTAACCAATGCTGGTATAAGGATTTTTGTTGTGTGCCTTAATTTGATCAACCTCATTGATCTAATTGATTATTTGTTTCCCTTCAGTTCTTAATTTTCTAAATACTTGCAAAAATATTCTTGTCTCAATACATGATAATTTTAGTCAACATAGTTTGTTATAAACTATCTATTTTTCCCTATTTGCTATACTAGATCGACTTAGTCAACTTTGTACACTTTTTTAACCTTTGTTTTCTATTCTAGGTTAACCTAGTCAACCAAGTAATATTTAGAAGCCCTATTTATTGTGCTAGGTCAACCCATTTAACCCTTTACTATTGATCACCTTCCCTTTTTACTAATTTAAATATCTATTTCTCTTTCTTGGTATTTTGTTCATTTTCTCAAGCATCATATCCCCTATTATAATCTTCTAGGAAAACATCAATCCATTTAGACACAATATGGGGTTCTCTTTGCTTCTTATCTTTTCATATCTTTTCTTCCTCTTTTCAGCTTGTGGGGTGTCTTCTGATGCCCATCCACACATTACTCTAGCCTTTGGGGCATCTTACGATGCCCACCCTCATTTCATTTTAGACTTTAGGGAATATTTTGATGCCCATAACTACATCCACTTACCATTTTGGGCATTTTGAGATTCCCACCCTTATTCTCCATTACATGCTACCAAACTAATTTAACTTCAAGAAATATTTTGAGACACATAATCTTATCTCTCATGTGCTCATCACTATTATTTTGTTAACAAAGAATCCTTCCCTTATTTACATGATCTTTATATACATCTATATAAGACTTTTTGTAGGTTGATTACATGGGTCTCTCCCTCTAAAATAATTCTCCCTTTCTACAAACCTTTAGTCCTTCCTTTTGGTCTTTTGGTTTCCCCTTTCTCTCATGAGTTGCATTGTAAAACTATGGATAGGACTCGCTTTTCCTCATGATGTACCATAGTCTCCTTTATTTTCATACTCTTTTAACACACTTTTTATCACCCCTTGAGTTTCTATTTTGTGAGTTTCATTGTAATACCATGAATAAGACCTAGCATTCCTCACAAATATTGTATTTTGCTTATATCATTTATGTTTCCAATACTTTTTGGCATCCCTTAGATTTATCTTTTATGATTTATAGTGTAAGACCATGGTTAGGACCTAGTCTTCCTCAAAAAATTACCATAGTGTTATTCATTTTCTAAAAATGTATTTTTGATCCTTCTTCTCAGCTTTGGCTTTTGTTTCTTTTGCTAGATAGAATTCACAAAAAAAAATATATGTTTGCATGTTTCCATCCATTTCCCTCATTCTTATTATAAAGAGTCACACTTATTGTCATTGCATCCCTTTCTTTCCCTTTATTGTATTTTATGGGATTTAAAGCAATTCAAATTGTTCCATGTGTCACTTCTCTTAATTTTACTATCCTTTGACTCCAAACTAGATAAAACAAGGTAAAAGTCAAGATTGCACTTTTATTTTTCCCAGATTTATGAGACTCTTAGACCAAATACTCTTTGAATTTATCTCTGTTAGAAATCAAGTCCCAACTATTCAAATGAAAGTAATATTTATCACCCATGTTTGCTTTTGAAAATTTGTATGGAGGAGCAATAGAAAAATGGCATCAATAAAGTTAAAACATAAATCATTTTAAACAAAAGGAAATGATATATAAAAGGCAACATATAAATATCAAAACTCAAAATCACACCAAAATATGCAATTACAAGCATATCTCCTATCTCTAATTAAAGTTCAAACTCCATAGTTGGCCTCACATAGAGTTGAGGTCCATTGGGGTGTAATAGGCCAGTAGATTGGAATAATAAAACAAAAAATATATATATGATGCTACCTAATTTGTCACATAATTACCCAATCTTCATAGTAGATTGATGACTCTATAAGGGGTCCTAAAGAATAGGGAACACATTATGAGAAGGTAGGTCCATTTTACTTTTAATTTATATATCCTTCATGGGATGATCTATAACTCCATTTATTGACATAAGACTTTTGTGGCTAATAGAAGTTCTTCATAGTCCTTAAGGTCAAAAATACTCTTATTTTGACAAAGCTAATTTGAGTGTCTTCACTTTGATAAAGAGTTCCTCTACCTTGGTTTTTCATTCATTCTCCCCTCCACCCATTTCATTTCCCCCCTTGACAGGAAAATTATGATTCCAAATTTGTTTTCCCCTATTCTTTGATTCCTTCTTCTTCACCTCTTTAAAACATTCTAGAACTACTTTGTTTCAGCTTGATCTATCCTTAGAATGAAAAAACATGTTTGATAAACTATGGATTCTTTTCTTTATACCATAAATTTGCATTCGTAAGATTTGCTCTCATTTTACTTTTTGTCATAGTTTTAATATCTTGTTGTTATAGAAACCTAAGTTTGTACCTTTTTGCATTGTTGAGTGAGGTTGGCTTATTACTTCTCACTCAGTAATTTATTTTTGTTAGAGGTACAATAATTGAGAGGGGGGTGAAGTAGTGATTCTAGATAATCTAATTCCAGTTATAAACTCTTAATCATTCAAAACACAACAACTTGATCATGCAACATAAACATGAAAACACATACATTAAAATCATACATAAGACCATACATCACATGAACACATATATGTGGGAAACCCTCTTGGGGGATAAAACCCACTGAACCCTATAAGATGGCCTAAACAAGATCCAACATTTAGACCAACACCCACTAATCAAGGAGCACCCATCCCTTAATTTAGTCAAGCACCCACCTGACCTTTAGATAGATACAACTAGCAAGGAAGATACAACCCCATAGGAAACCAAACACCCACTTAGCTAATTTGATCTGATCTCCACCTTTGAGCTGTTGTTTTCTACAAGTAATGATGGAATTCTCTTACTTGAACTATTCCCCCTTTACACTCTCATGAAATTACACACACAAATAATGCATCCAAAAGACCCTTTTGCATCACTCTTCACTTATAAACACATACACAATCATAAAACCCTTAAAACATATATCCTAAAATTATCAATATTATATTTAGTTAATTCATACAATCCTCAACTTTCTCATCTCTTCAATCCATCCACTAAGCACACTTACTCAATCAGCCTCTAGGGATTACTCACTCAATCTACCTCTTATAGGCTTATTAGGTCCAATGAACTATGTGTTCAATTTCATCAAATTGATCAGATAAACATGACTAATCCTATTTTCTCTCTGATGCTCCTCACTAACCTATACCTTCTCATTCAAAGGTTCCTATTCTTAATTTCACATCTACTCTTCTATTCACACTCAATTCTCTCAAAATATAGAAACCATTACCTTTGGTTTCACTTTTTTATAGTGTCTTAATGAGTACCATGTTCTTGGTTGACCATAATGATTATCTTAACCTTTAATAAATCTATATATCTCAACTACATTATCACAGATCAGCCATAACATCTATGGCTCACACTTAAGTAGTTATGCATTTTAATTAGGCCTCTAGACCTTATAGGTCTCATTGAGACCCATCCATTTATTTGGCACTTCTCTAGTCAAATTAAGAACAAAAAAACACTTTCACATACATAGATCCATGTTAGGTCCTGCTTAAGTGATAACATCCATCACATCGCTCTTATGCTGAAGTAAAAATTTCTCAAACATCATTTAGGACATGTAAACACCATGAACGAACATACAATCAAGTTTTGAAGCTCCATATATTTGAATATACAAACAATTAGACCTTATAACTAAGTTCCCTAGATTTTCCTTAAAATCCTCTATAGTGTTTCCTTTTACACCATTATCAAATTCTACACATATCAAAAGTTATAACTCAAAAATTTTAGACTAGTCTTTCCTCATAAGTTTAAATATTTGAATTCCAATGGTCATTAAGAAAATGTTAAAATTTGAACATGTTGAGCTCATCTCATGAACCCTTACAAGATTAAGTAAATACAAACCATCAATCTCTTTGGATCATCCACATCTTTATTTTTTAACTCTCACCATTGATCTAAGATTTGACATCCTATGATTGTGCCACTTGGTAGCTTCTATGCACATTGACTCTTTAACATAACTCACACCATCAATATTCTAACTGCATAATCATATGCTTGCCATTGATATTTTATGTAAGATCTGTGAATGTAACACATGTCAATAACACATTCATTATTTAACAATTTGACTCAATATGCATCATTAATCATAATCTATAGTACTAAATACTCACTATTAAATATTTTGATAGTTCAATGAGCTTGAGATAGTTGGCACTCTCACATACCTTCTGTGCACTATAGTTTGTCTTCAAATGAACATTTTCCACTTAGGATCTCCATGTACTCTATTAACATATTGAATCTCATGCACTCCATTTATATTCATCCATATGAACACATGCTCACCGTTATCTATATCTAATTATATGACCACAGACTTATACATAGTTAAACATGATGGTCTCTGGCCCATGATAGTCTGTAAGAGAAACCTTGAAGCTTTATAACTTGAGCTAGAAGACACTTCAATACTCCAAATTTTTAGTGTATCTTATTGACACTATACATATCATCTCTAGGAAATACTTTGACCTTGGTTGACTTTATACATACCTATAATAAATTCACAAACTTGCTAGATCAATCATATCTACATGACATGCAGTGATGGTCTAGCTTCTTTTAAGCTAGAAGATACATGTTGCTCATTCCAAATGATCAAATGACACACCAGAGCTTCACCAAGACATCTATGAATGCCTCACAACCTCTTATTTATCCTTACAAACTTGCACAAGTGTCATATTTCTCAAATTTATCATTCTTATAACTTTGTCATTCATACATTAGTACCACATGCTCTCTTTGAGATCAATGACAACCTAAGACATCAATGACCATTCTCAATAATCTCCCACCTTTTCATTGATGGAAAAAGATCATCATAATGATTTATTAATCATATTTAAACTTCTTCATTTTTATCTTTCTCCCCCTTCGACATTAATTACAAAGGGCCTCCTAGCTCATATGCATCCAAATCTATCTTGCATATATTCTTTCAAGAATATGAAATAATTGCTCCTCCTTTGGCATGCATCAATCTTAACTAAGATTTATCTTATCCTTGGACCTAACAAGTTGCTCATATATCTTATAAATCTCCCTTTAACATCATGCACTACTTCTTCAAGCCACTCAAGTTAACTGAGTTAGCTCCCCTTTTGACATAAAGATAAAGTGGGATCAACTTTTGATCTTATAGACCTAAAAGGACTTAAAGTACCAATATTAGGAAAAGGATATAGACTCCTCCTAGAATTATGTATACCATTTATTACCTTGAGCTTCTTAGCATGATCCATGACTACATTCTTTGATCATACAATGTTTTTATGAATATAGAACATACATGAACATCAAAAATTACATGTACCTTGAAAAACATTAAGAAGGACTCCCCATAAGTCACCTAATATTAGTAATTATTTTAGAACCTTATGAACATCTCCAAATATGATTAAACAACAAAATTTTCCTTCATACCTTCTCACTTTAATGTTCCTTTTTCATTTGGGGAAAATGACCAAAGCCCACTCTTATATTTACTATCCTTGCCTAGAGGCATATTAGCCCTACTTAAAACTAAAAAACCCCATATATTTGTGTGTATACACCTTAAATAATTCAAATTACATAAATTAATTACACTCATGCAGCCCTTCATACATGCCAAAAATCATCTTCCAACTCTGATTCTACACCATATCTCTTTCACAAACCTACTAGCTAATTAGCCCTCTATTTATACAAATCCTCATCCATGAAAGACACCACACACTTTCATATCTCTATGAAACACTTTTAGACAACCCATTTATAAAATTCAATATATAAATTAACCTCAAACCTTAACTCCCATAATAAACAAACTAACTAGCATGGACAAAATTTACTAGATTTTCAAATGAAACTCAGTCAACTCACCACCTTTCGGTCAACATTAGCACTTGAAAATTATCTCACACTTATAGGTTGATAACAAACACTTATATACCAATTTTTTACCTTGTATAATCCATAAATCCTTCATCTAGGTTGTGACCTACTTACCTTTAATCTAAAGATAAGAAAACCTGAGAACACTCAAAAATCTTCAACTTGCACACAAAATATCTTCAACACATAAAATCACTCGTATCATACCTAAATCAATTCAACACACCTTTTTATGAAACAGAATCATCTTGAAAACTCATATTTATTATTTTTAGTACTTATAAGCCTTCATACTCTACCTGTAAACCATCATGACCAATAACTTCATTCTTCACCATTTGACCAACTAAACCATCATTAAGATTTGATCAATACTTTCAATTTAGGATCAATATTTTTGAAAACATATTATCAGGTCCTTAAAAATCAATAAAATCTCAACTATCATCCACCATGCTTCTTCTTTCTTTTTAAGTGTCTCCTTAAAGCTTAGATGGAGACACCCTAACCCACAATGTCCTAAAACAATGTGAAACTAGGAGTTACACACAACTCCTCATATTCATTCTCATCATTAGTCATCCGATACTTATATTTATTTTTATTATTATTAGGATTAATATAATAAACATGATCATCCACTAAAATATTCTACTTTTTTTTTAAGAAAGTATTGAAAATATAAGGAGGCAACCAAGATTCAGGAAATACTTTTTTAGTTGAAGAAATAACCTCATCACCAGGTATTGACAACTAATATTCTTTGCATAATACTTTCTCAACAATAGTAGGAAGTTTACTTGTATCCATACACACCTCATAACTAGCCTCAACTATCACATTGGTCTTTTCTTTGAGCTCAACTTGAACTAACTTTTGATTCTCATTTTCTATCTAGATATATGACACATTCTCTTGACATTCCTAAGCCTTCTTCATAATTGATTCCTCTTTTGCTTTAGTAGGTAGTCCACCTTGATATTTTAGCTTGACTAAATTAGTTACCTTGATCTTCACTTAAGCTTCCATACCAAGGATTGACCTTTTTCTGAGGACATTAGGATGTCCATGCACCTTCTTATAACTTGAGAGTTTTCTTATATAAAATATTTTAATATGACCAACATGATGAAAACTGAAACAAATAACATTTTTCATACCTTCTACTTGATGAATATTATGAATCTTAGCAAACATACCATCTTGTCTCTTACTTTTATTATTATTAATCTTGACTATCGTAGGTCTCAATACATGGGTTAGTCTTTTCCCATGCATTCTAAGGGAGAATCTAGCAATATGTCTAATGTCATGACAACTATAGCAGACTACATTATCCATATCACTAGCTAGCTATATGCTCTTCCTTATAGATTTTTCTGCCTTATGACCAAACATGTGATAAGAATAATAATTACCATTAAAATATATTTCATACCTTGAATCATTTGGATTTTCTATTGGTCTTTTATTGTTAATCTTGGCTATTGCATCCTTCTTGTCTTGAGATGACCTCTATTGTTCTTTATCAGTCCTTTTTACCTTGATAACAAATTTATCATGTTCATCCTTGAATGAATCTATCTCGATCTTCAATTCAATGATCTCATCCTCTTTATCTCTCATACTTGATATTGCATCCTCTAACTAATTTATAAGAACTTGGATGGTCTCCTTGTCCCTCTTAGCTTCTTTATCCATGTCCTCCTTTAATCTATGTGCTTGATATTCCATAATATTTATAGAATCAATATTGGACCTCAACTCATTATTCTCACCTTCTTTCGAACTCAACTTGGCATTTATCTCTGTAACCTTTAATTTATCTTCAAGGTCCTAAATGGTCATCTTGTCTTCATCCTATTTGGCCTTGTTGGCCATGTCTCTCTTCATGGAAGTTATCTTATCCTCAAGAGCCTTAATCATTGATTTCAAGTCTTGATTGTCTTTCCTTGATTTCTTCTTGTTGACTGTATTCTTCTCATTCCTTTTGAATTGAAATGTCTCTTCATCTTCTCTTAAGTTTATAATTAATTTAAAATATTCTAACTTCTTGACAAGCTATATGCACTCATTATTATTGGCCTTAAGGTTTGAGGCCAAGATCTCATACTAAGATTATTCTTAATCATACTCTCTCATCTTACCTATGTACTTCTCAAAGAGTGCCTTTAACTGATTGTACTTTTATTCACTTGATATTATACATGTATAAGAAACTTATACATAATATTTGAGATTCTAAATAACCACACTATCTTCTTTTACTTCATTATCTAGTTTAATATTCAAATCACATACCTACTTATCAAGAGTTTTGATCTCATATTTCAAATATTGATTTTCTCTCATGAATTTATTAGTCATATTATACCTTGGAACACCTTAAAGTGGTTAAACTTACCTAAAAGGTCCTACTCTAATACCAATTATTGGAGGTATAATCATTGAGAGCAGGGGGTGAATCAATGATGCTAAATAATCCAATTCTAGTTCTAAAGTCTTAATCATTAAGCACACATCAACTTTATCAAGAAACATAAACATGAAATTGCATACATTCAAATAATACATAAGATCATACATCACATGGACACATCATAGATGTGGGAAACCCTCTTAGGGAATAAAACCCACTAAACTCTATAAGATGGAATACAATCGTATAAAACAAGAGATGACATTTACCTTCTCTATGATGGTCTTCACTAAATTTTACCTTCTCTTTCAAAGGTTCCTTTAATTAATGTCACATTTTCTCTTCTCTTCACACTCAAGTCTCTCAAAATCTAGAAACCATCACCTTTGGTTCCACCTTTTATAGTGTCTTCATGAATATCATGTTATTGGTTATCCATAATGATTATATTAATATCTAATACATCTATATAACTCAATTACATTGTCACAAGTTAGCCATTGCTTCTATGGGTCACACTTAAGCAACTATGCCTTTCAATTAGGCCTCATTAGCCCTTATAGTTCTCTAGGAGACCCATCCATTTATTTGACAATTATATGATAAAATTAAGAACAAAATGACACTTTCACATACATATAAACATGGAATATAACCTATAGGTTATCCTTAAGTGATAAAATCCATCACATCACTCTTCTGCTAAATCATAAATTACTCAAATATCATTATGTACATGTAAACACCATGAAAAAACATATAATCAATATTTTGATATCTATATATTTGAATATACAAATAATTATACATTATAACTAGGCTCTTTAGATACATCTTGAAGTTATCTACAACTTTACCTTTTATACCATGATCAAATTATGCATATATGCAAAGTTATATCTCAAAAACTATAGAATGGTCTTTCCTTACAAATTCAAATTTATGAATTCCAATAGTCATTGAGAAAATGTTAAAATTTGAACATGTTGACCTCATCTTGTGCACCTTTATAACATTAACCAAATACACACTATAGATCTCCTCATATTAGTCAGGTCTTTATCTTGTAATGTTCACCCTTCATATAATATCTGAGCTCCTATGACTATGCCACTTGGTAGATTTTACACACATTGACTCTTTGACTTAACTCACATCATTGATCTTATTATTACATGATATTATGCTCATGATTGATATTATATACAAGCTCTATGAATGTGACACATGTCACTAGCATGTTCATTCTTTGACAATTTGACTCAATATGAACTATTTATCATTATTTGTACTACTACACACTCACCATTGGATCTTTTGATAGTTCAATGATCTCGAGACACTTACAACACTCACATGCCTTATGCACACTATAATCTATCTTCAAATGAATAGTTTCCACTTAGAATCTCAACATACTCTATTAACATGTTAACTTTCATTTGATCCATTGATCTCCATCAGTACAAACACATGCTCACCATTATATATGTCTAACTAGATGACCTCAGACTTCTACATAGTTAAAAATGATGGTCTCTATCCCATCGTAGTTTATAATAACAAATTTGAAGCTTTATAACTTGAGCTAGAAGACACTTCAAGATTCAAAATTTTTAGAGTATCTTCTTGAAACTATAGAGAACATCTCCATGAAATCCTTTGACCTTGGTTGACATTTTTAGCACCTATAATAAATGCATAATTTTTTTGGATCAATTATATCTACATGACATTTAGTGATGGTCTAGCTTCTCTTAAGATAGAAGATGCATTTTTCTCATTCCAAATGATCAAATGACACATTAGAGCTTCACCAAGACATTTATGTATACCTCACAACCTCTTCTTTGTCCTTGCAGATTTGCACAAGTCCCATATTTCTCTAAGTTAACATTCTAATTAGTTTTTCACTCATGAATTAGTACCATATCCTCTCTTTGACATCAATGACCATGCTCAATATTTTTCCCTTTTTACATACCTTTATTCCATTATTGAGTAAGATAAGGATTGCTACTACTCAATCATCAATGTTGTTTTACCATTTTTGTTTTTGATTTTACATTTATTGTTTGATTACCATACTTTTTAAAATGTATCCTTACTTCAACTTGGTTAGATTTCCTTTCTTACTTAAGGTTTACTTGTTTGAGTTTATTGGTCTTTACTAGCCTTGGATGTTTGGTTACTTGATCTACTCTTGTTTTTTACTTAGTCATTTGGTCTAACATATCACCTATCACCCTAGCTTGCCAGATTTATAAGTACATCCCATCCTCATAGCACCAATTATCTTGGCTTTCCTACATTTTATGATTTTAATATTTAATTTTGTATTTTTGGGTTTGTCAAAATCAGTCTCTACACCCTTCACAATCAAAAATAAGAACATAGTATACAACAATCCAATGATAAAGATAAGTCAAGGTATGCATCACATTTACTTTTCAATAATTTCCTTTTTAGTCATTAATTTTTTAGCCATTTACTTTTATTTATTTTTTCTTTAAAAATTGTAGTTTTTTTACCATCAACATTATGTGTTCCTATGTTATTTCTTAAAGAACCATCCCCTATTTCACCTTAGTGACACATGTTGAGATACTAGTGGGGCATATGTATAAACATAATATTTTTAACCTTTATCAAATACTGATGTTTTACATCTTTTAGGAACCCATAGAGACTTAATCTCTATGAGTGCATGCCTTAAAGGGTACACCAGGAAAGGGATGGCCAGACCATTGGTGCATAATAGGATTGGTGTCCCTTATTGACACTTATTACCAATCCAATTAGCTCTTAAAAATCATTTTCTACATTATTAATCCTCCTTTACATGCTCTTCCAATCATTTCCCACTCTCCATCCCCTTTTTCCTCACCATAATCCCCTTTTGTCATTAGATTGTACTAGGTTGACTGGGTTGACCCTGTATAGTTTTGAGGTGTTTTTCACTTAGGAGCTAGTTGATCTTTGGCCAACCTAGCTCATGACCTAGTGAATTATTTTATGGAATTATATTGGGTCAACTAGGTCGATTGTATTTGCCAACATATTTGGAAAGGTTTAAGGAAATATATTCCTATATATATAAGATCATTTTATCATTATTTCAATATATAATCAAGATTTATTATTATCTCATGCTTCTTTACAATCTAGTCCTCCGCCATTCTACTTGATGAGTCTTAGATTAGGGTTTTTACTTGGATAATCTAGTCCTATGGATAAGTCTTGGATGCTTTAGCCTTTTTTAATGATCCTTACAAAACAAAACAACCTCTTGAGAAGCCCCATTGGCCAAGGGAGAGATTTATTCTTGATGGGTTCACATTCAGGTAAGTAATCTCTAACTTTTCTACTCTCTTTAATAAATAGAAGTAGTATAAGTATTGACTTCATATAATATTACTCTTCATATTCCATGTATTAGGGTCTTACTCATACTTATCTTATTTGAGATTATCTTATACATGTTTTGATTATTTACTAACCCATCATGTTGTGCCATAAGCTTTGGTGAGCACTAGATTTGATTTACTACTTTTCTTGTTATTAGAATAGGTGAAATAGACAAACCTATAACACCTTAGGGTTATTGCATGATTGTGTTAGACTGGAGGCTTTATAACCCTCCTTATCTTAGTGTATTATGATAATTTATCCCCTAATTAGGTCTAGCAGATCTCTATATTAGTCATGTTCCCACTTAACAAATGCATTCTAAATCAAAAGTATAGGTATGCTCTATCTTCTCTGAGTTATTATTGATTTATAGACATGAAATCATTTTTTATTACATATAGAACTAATATTTCATATTTAGTGGGCATGGTCTATAGGTTTATACAAACACCACATGAGTTACACTAAAAAGCAACCAAATGGATTCTTCAATGCATTTAGGGTACTCATGGTTTAAGGATTCAATATGGAGTAGGAATTGATATTGAGTCAATTAGATATACAAATTTAGACTAGCTGGTGGTATTTAACATCACAAGTCCACTTTAGGATATAGATTTTAACTTGGTTCAGGACCAATTATTTCATCTAGTAAGAAGTAAAATGTTATTACTTTATCATCTATTGAGGCTAAATATAGAGGGATGAAAATTATTCTACTAAAGCTATTTATCTTTAGAGGATTCTTACTAAGTTTATTATATAGTTTAATTGATCTAAATTCATATTTTGTGATAAAACAAGCACCATCCAAATATGTAGGAATCTAGTCCAACATCAATGGACCAAACACATCAAGATTCATATGCACTTCATTTGGGAGCTCATTCATAGATAGGTCATTGATCTCATATTTTTATAGAATATGAAGTAGAGAGATGATATATTCACTAAACCCTATATTAAGATCAATTATTCTCACTTAGATACTCTTTTGTGGCTACAAGATACATCAACATCATCTTTAGGGGGGCTTCTAGTCCTCTTATTCTTTTCTCTCTCTCTCTCTCTCTTTTTCTTGTGGGGGGGGGGGGAGTTTTTTCCTACGTGTTTTCTCCCTTTCCTCCACTTTGTAAGAGTTACATTTTACTTGTATACCTCATCAATCCATATTGTTGAGACCCATTTTATTTTACCCACCTAAGCTACGCTTAAGGTGGGGTGTTAGTGTAGGATATTATTTTCCTCATATTTATTATTGTGGATTATTATTACACATGTATTTAGCTTATTAACAATAATATTGAGGTCATGTAGGTGTAATAATGATTTCATTAAGGTTCACATGAACATGTGAAAATTGTAATCAAATTGGTGGGTGAGGATACCCTTGACATTTACCCACCAATATTGACATATTACACATAAAGCACAGAATCCATTTGGAAAATGTCTTATGTTCACATTGCCAAATATATTGGTTGTATGCCTCTATTGTACCTATAATTTTATCTCGAATATAAGATATTTTAATGAATTATGAATGTAATATTATCATAATTCTTCTTTGGTTTGATTATATTCTCATCAATGGATTTTTTCTTCTATTTTATTTCACATTCATAGTTCATGAGTTCTAATATCACCAGTTGGATCTGGGGCAATCTTGTCAATCATGAAGGATTTCATGGATACACAAAAGCTATAGAATCTTTACATACAAGGGAAAAATATCAAGGCAAAGATAGAGATCATTTGTGATCTATTGGAAGAATACAAAAAGGTTCTAGACACAATTGCATTACAAGCCAATAGGATAGCATAAATTATGCTCAATTAGAATTAGAAATTGAATAAATCATTTCCCACAAATAAGCCAAATTTTAACATGAATAAAAAACCAATGCTATCATGCAGGATCACACAAATACTTAAGAAACAATGAATGGTTCACTTAATCAATTACTATATTCAAGGGATGTGACCATGTGAAAATTATAAACCTGACATAATGAGAATCTATGAAATTCATTTGCAGGCACAAAGGCACATGCATAGGTTGGATTGAATGTCATTAGACATGTCAATCAAAATGTCAAATTCTAAGACACTCATCACCATAACAAAGAATTAAAACATTTATAACCTAATGGTTATTAATTCATGCTATGCATATTGATAATTATGGTGTTTGAAGTGATGACTAATTAGAAGATGTTAAAGTAACACTTATCTCAACTAGGTGTTTACATTGCATAATTTGTTGGAAAACCAAAATACATACCCATGTAGTATTTTGAAAAAGTAATTCACTAGAACAAGAGTCTCACAAGTGTGTATTAAACCCTCCAAAAACCATAGTAGCCTCCATTAATAGTTCTTATAGGACCAAGTCTTCCACCCGCTCTTCTATTAGGTCCATCAATGTAACAAACTGATACACATCTAATATAAGGCATGCTACCACCTACACATTAGGTACTACATATTTATAATTTTATATATTTCATAACTATTTGGCATAATGTTTTAGGATAACCTGAAGTATTACTAGTGGGGCCATGTTGATTGAAACCCATAAAGGGTAGCCACCTAGTTAAGCTAGTCTATTGAAAATATGAAAGGGTGGTAGGCTAGTATGCTACTTATTCAAAAACATAAAAGGATGTATAAATGGTTCATAAAGGATGAAAAATAGTAAAAAAACACATGGAATGATATTAAATACAAATATTTTCTATATTTTAATTCCTAAACATGACATTCAGTTCAATATCTTATGCTATGACTTTGTCTCATGATGAGACAATTTTTTAAGTTTGGCAAATTATTGAGTGTATAAAATGGCTAATAGAATTATACAATATATTTATTGGACACATATTTGAATGGAATTCATTTTGTATTTTTTATAATCTTTTTGTATTCATTCAACCTATATAATCATAATGATAGATGACAAAATGTGAAGAGTCACTCCTTTTGGGCATATCAAAAGGCTAGAATATGAAGAGACAATGCTAGGTAAAACTCTATATATAGCACTCAATTATACTTATATATTATTATGATGTGATAAATATTTATATATATGTTTCCCTAAAATCATTTTCATATGTGTATTTTATAATTGTTTGGTGCATAGTGATTACTTTATTTGCTTTAAGTTCTTAATTATAAAAGTATATACTAACTGTTAAGATTATGATAAACTTGTGTCTCTTTGTGAGTCTATCTATTTGATATAGTTAATGAATATGTTTAGTCTAAATATGGTATCAAATATTTCCTTTTGCTAGTTCTTACTCAATCTATCCTTGAATTAACATGTTCTAAAGGGTTTCTAAGAACCTTTGCTAACAAAAATCTATACATTTAATACTTTATTTATATATGATGAACACATTGGGACATATTATTTGTCCCTCTTTACTAGTGTGTGTGTGTGTGTGTGTGTGTGTGTGTGTGTGTGTGTGTGTGTGTGTGTGTGTGTGTGTGTGTGTGTGTGTGTGTGTGTGTGTATCAATGTGTGTCTACTAGTTAACATTTCTCACCACTTCATGATTTTTTTATTTTTAAACTATAATACACTAAAATAACAAACCAAAAGTTACATTATCATCTATGAAATGAACTCTTCCACGTGATACACTTTTAGTCCACCTCATTTATAAATTTATAAATAATAATAATGTTATACAAATTCAGTACACTCTAGTAATCACTCAATGAAACTATAATGTCACATGCTAATGTTTACAATTTATAACCTACTTTAACATAATATTATCATTAAATGCATACTAAATCAGAGATACCCTTTCATACTTTTATGCTATGGTGATCACTATTATACATTCCCCTCATCTAAAAATGTGGGGGGGGGGGGGGGGGGAACATTATTAGGGGCATGCCTTTGAGACATGATTTCATAATTGAACAAATGGGCATCAATTGATTTAGTTACATAATTCATATGATTTAATATGCAATAGGGATATAATTTTATACATTTGTCACAAATTTGAGAGAATTTTTTTATATTTATGATACATATTGTATACATGTTACATATCAAAAGTTACATTTTGATATATAATTCATATTGAGACACAATCAAGGTGCACATGTACAAAATTATAGATATAATTTTTCAAAATTATACATTATTCATAATAAACATGATATGGGTCATAAGTGGAGTTTATTCCTTATTTAATTCACCAAGATGCAACATTTGAGCATTATCTATCTATAACCGTTAGCATTTTGAAGTAGTGTAATTGATATTTTGCACCCTTGTTAGACTTCCCATTATTTATATTATTTTGAGTTGATATGCTTATGTTATCTCCCTTGGGTGAGATTGGCTATATTGGCTAGATTGGTTGGATTGGACAGACTACTTATATGATATATTGTTTACACTTGATTAGTGTATTTGATATTTTGTGCTCTTGTAAATAATTGTCACTACTCCCATTTTATGTGGTTGGGGCCATGATCACATCCTAAACCTCATTATATAAATAAGCATCACTATCATGTAACACACTTAACTATTTGTGGACTAAATCATTTTACTAGATAAAAAATGGATGGGGCCTCAAGCCCCCCTATTATTTCTCCATCCTCCATGATGAGGACCTTATTATAGAATACATCACTATACAAAAATATATACATGTTTATTTTATATGTTTCCTATCTCTATTGAAATTTTTATGAATTGATCATTCATAAGGTACTTCTGATTACAAGATATGGATGTAAAAATTTCAAGTAAGAACTTCCAGTCAAGTACAAGTTGTGTTTACATAGCCAAGATTGAGCTTTATTTAACTCTAGTAATTTATTTCCATCCTCATGTATTATTATATAAAGGTTGTTATAGGAATTTATATACACATATTTGGTACATGATTTATTGTATAGTGTCTTATTCATTAGTTTTGTATGTATAGGCCTTTTGGTGAAACAATGGTTACTTAGGGGCACAATCTCCTATACGCCCCTTGGGATTCATGTATATTTACTACAATGAAGTTTATTTTGTTTACTTATTGATTATTATTTTACATTTTTTCCATCATGTAATAGGGATGCCTATTATTTATTTTATATTATAAGTACATAGGTTATTGAATTGAGTGTTGGAGACCAACAGTGATATTGTTTATAATGCAAGTGTCATATCTTATATTCATTTATATTTTAATCCTTATCACCTTGCGATGGTTGTAAAAATGGCCTTTTATGATTGTTTATTGTTGGATTGTGTAAGATAATAGGTTTTTTGTTTAAAAATTGAAAGGATCACTATATGTAAAAAGGTGGGACATTGTATTTGTAATGAAGAAAGTTTTTAATTAAACACACAATTTTTTTAAAAAAAAGGATATTGAACTAGACCTTATACTATAAGGCATAGAGTTATGTTTATGAAGTATTACAAAATTTAAAAATTATACTTGTATTGATTATAAAATGGTTTGTTATAGGAGAAGGATAATATAATTGAACATTCACCATTACACACATATAAATAGGAGGGAGAATCACATGTGAATTTGAGGACCATCACGGATTATTGGTTATGAAGTTAGTAAATTAAAAAATTATGGGTTTCTATTGATAGATTGAACCACATGTTAATCCCTTTTTATTAATTTATATGTGGTTGAAATGGAAGAGTTAGGGTTTTTATCTACATAATTTTTTTACAAAACTCATGCATACAATAAACATATATCAATAGAAAGGCAACAAAAAACTCAAAAATGCCTAGGTAGTTGCATATTTATACAATGGGTGTTTCTATAGGATAGTTGTGTTAAGTGATGGATAGTAGCATTGACACAAGTGTCCCAAAGCCACACAAGTATAAATACCTTAAAAATAATAAAATACTCAAACAAATGGAATACATATTTGGGTATTGAACCTATGAGGTGTTATAATGTGTAACATATCCAAAAAGAGCATCAAATAAGATATGATCTCCTATAAATCTAAAATCCTCTAGTAAATTTCATGGTTCTTTGTGACTTTGAATTTTATTATTAATTTAATCAAAATGATTTATTCTATAGGATATTTTTCTTGAATCCCAAAATAGACAAAATAATATCTTCATATAGTTTTCTTCAACAACTTATTATTTTTATATTTTATGAGTTATACACTCAACCAATAAATTAGGTATTATGAAACTAAAATTTACTAAGTAATATTTTCATCCAAGGACTTAGAATCTCAAATGAAATAATAATCCCATGAGATCACATTTGTAATGGTTTGTTTCTTAAAAATATTCCAATTTTACAGTGTTATTATGTCCCGTGGTTCTACATATTGAAATAAATTTTAAATCTAAGCCTTGTACATTATACATGATAGATGATACATGATCACACTAAAAAATCTCATATACCCTAGGAAATCTATCTGCCAACTACATGCTTTCATGAATCTATGACATCTCTTGACCATCGTCAAGCCAACTAGCAAAGGTCATGTATGTATAGAAGGTAATATGTTTTGGAGTCAATCACTATGATATTATATGATATTACATGCTAGACAATATCCCATGGCAAGGTACCACCCATGGTATAGTAAATACATGTTGGTGGGACCATCCACCAACTAGTCATAAAAGTACAGTGTGCACATATGCCCGTACATGTAATAAAGTGGCTACACCCAAGCCCCCTCAATAAAAATCTAAGAAAAATATATATATATATATATATATATATATATATATATATATATATATATATATATATATATATATATATATATATATATATATATATATATATATATATACAAATGGTCCACTATGGTGTAACCCCATGAATACATAGTGTTTTTTCACTCATTATTCTGTGTTATATGATACATGTGGTATGATATGGAAATATTGTTTCTCTCCATAACAGTAAAAGAATCCAACACACAATGAATAAATTTTTGCTATCAAGAAATGTTAGATCTAATAATGCCCTTCCAATAGATAGTGAAATAAGGTTCCCCTACATCTATTCAGTGACTAGTGAAGTGTCGATGGGATCTTTATATGTATAAAATTATTCCATATTGTGACACCTAGTGTCTTTCCCATGCGATAAGTAATTTAATTTTTTTATACCCATCATCTACATTAATTGTCATCTCCCATGTGTGGAATCATAAATTTCACTTGTATTACTATTCTACCTCTTAGTTATTGTGTTTGACATATTCCTCTATGCATAGTTACCAATTTGTCTAGACCCTATCATCCTTGGGATTCTTTTATGAAATTAAAATTTGTTAGATGCACTAATATTTCTTGAGCCATGATGTAAAAATATGTAAGATAAAAAAATAAATTAGATTAAAATGAATATGAAACATAAATTAATGTCTATGTATGTATGTATGCATGTATGTATGTATGTATATATGCATGTATATATGTATGTATCTTTTGTGTGTGTGTGTGTGTGTGTGTGTGTGTGTGTGTGTGTGTGTGTGTGTGTGTGTGTGTGTGTGTGTGTGTGTGTGTGTGTGTGAGTGTCACACACACACACACACACACACACACACACACACACACACACACACACACACACACACACACACACACACACACACACACACACACACACACACACACACACACACACACACACATCACCCCATATATATATAGGGGGAGTTTGGGATGGCCAGATAGGGCTCTAACAGCCCCACACACACACACATATAATTTCTATTTGACATTAATTTGAATTTTTTATCTTACCTTTTTTTTCATCATTCCATGTGGAATATTAGTGTATCTGATGAGGTTGCATGTCCTAAAAGAATCCCTATGAGGACAGGGTTTGGGAAAATTGGTAAATATTCCTAGTAGAATATGTCCAGCATAATAGCCAAGAGGTAAAATACTAATAAAAGTGAAATTTTGGCTTCTAGACATGGGAGATGACAATTTACTTAGATGATGTGTATAAAAAATTTAAATTAATTATCACATGGGAGAGGGACTAGGTGTCACAATATTATATTTTTGTATATATAAAGATCCCATGGACACTTCACTATTCATTGAATAGCTGTAGGGGAACCTTATTACATTATATATCAAGATGACATTATTAGATCTAACATTTCTTGATATCAAAAATTTATTTTTTGTTTGTTGGATTCTTTTATTATTATGGAGGGAAAAATATTTACATATCGTAACACATGTATCATATAACACATAACAATGAGTAAAAAAGGACTAGGCATTATTGGGAATTCAACATTTTGGCCCATTTGTATAGATTTTTATATAGATTTTTATTATATATGTGTGGAGGTGGATTTGGCATAGCCATTTTATTACATGCGTGGCCATATATTCACATTATAATTTTATGACTAGTTGGTAGATCACTTATTAGATGGGCCCACTGACATGTATTTAGTCTACCATAGGTGATAAATTTACATGGTATATAGCCTATACTGAAATATCATATAATATAATATTTATTGAATCCAAAACATATTACCTATTGTACATACATGAACTTATCTATTTGGCTTGAGGATGGTCAAGAGATGTGATAGATTCATGCGAGCATATGGTTTGGAAATAGAGTTATTAGGGTATATTAGAATTTTTTATTTGATCATGTCTTATATAATTTTATAAATAAATAAGGTGTAAAATCAGATCTATATCAATTACATCAGACTACGGAAGATGGGTGTAGTCCCAATGATAGGCATGCCCCTACTAAGGCAGATTTAGCACCATTTCCTAATAGGGAAGTGGATCATTTTATTCTCTAGGTAGATGGTGATGATGTTGAATAATTAGTGGCATATACATAGTGATATTATTGGGACTAAATCCTTTATTATTTCATGTTATAATTTCCCCTAGGGCCAATCCTATAACAAATGTTGGTTGTGGAGGAGATCTATGTGTGGGGGTTTGTATAGGCCCACAACCTTTCAATGAAGTTGATATTAGAGATGTCTATGATTATTTTAACTATATTTTTTTTTTTTATTGTTTAATCATTTTTAATATGTTTATGAGATATATGTATAATTCAAAACTTGATTTATTTCTATTTTAGGCAACAATGAGTAGACCACCATTATTCAACAAGTAATGCGAGCATTGAAATGAAACTTATTGTTGGATGTTGTAGGTGAGGGTTTTATAGAGTGTGTTACTAATATTTTTAGTTCTCATGCACCACTCTTTGATCTAGTGGTGAGGAATATGTTGGTATACAATACCATTTCCACTGAGTATGATGAGCCATGTGTTGATATTGATAGGTAATATGCTCTAGAGAGGACTACTAAAAATATAATGTAGACATTGATAGAGAGATATGAGGATCTATGACATGAACATGAAAATACCTATCATTATATAAGATCATTGGAGGATATATTTCTATATTAGTCTCACTATTGAGGTCCTAGATGACATGTTGGAGTGTCAACCTCTAGCAGGATTGGGAATCTACAGAATGATAGTGATTATTATTATACACCTAGAGATATGCCCCCATAATTTTAATTGATATGTGTGTGTGTGTGTGTGTGTGTGTGTGTGTGTGTGTGTGTGTGTGTGTGTGTGTGTGTGTGTGTGTGTGTGTGTGTGTGTGTGTGTGTGTGTGTGTGATGATTTTTTACATTATATAGATCAAATGTGTACTTGTATTTTTTTAAAAGTCTATACATTGATTATTAGTTATTTTACATGTCTTATTGGTTAATTATGATTTAATTCATCCTTTACCATGAAATCCATTTATAAATAAGGACTATCTATAATGAATATTTTATGATTGAATATTTGTTTTATAATTATTTTTCAATATTTTATATTGTGTTGTAGATAAATAAGATGTCAATGCATGAATAAGAGATTGATCATCTATTGATCTTTTGTAACATTAATGTTTGATAGATCGACCAGTGTAGAGGATAACCTAGGGGAAATTATTTTATCAATTTGTTTCTTCCATATAAATTGATATACAATTCACTCCTTGGAAGGAATGTCATGGTATGACTCAACACTATAACAATGCCCTATGGAATACACAAGATAAGGAGATTGTTTTCACTCACATGTGACTATAATAAATCCTTTCTAGTCATTATGATAACTTATGTTGTAAAGTGTAACAACATTTATTATAATATCCATTAATACCATGATAATTAGAAAAAAATTCCTTTTATCTCTTCCAATATTTTTGGTGGATGGTAATAGTTTGTAGGGGGTGATCAATATTTTGACACAAAGTACATTATATATTTCATGTGGTTGAAGCTTAGTGAATTAAAATGTAATTGGTGGTATATTATGATTACTAGATGATTTGGTTTTCAAAAGCACTCAATATGTTGTTTTTTACCCTCTATGAAGCACTTCCAATGTTTTTTCTTTAATATGCATATTTTTAGGTTGCTTAAGATTTTCTTTAACTTTTTGTTTTCATTTATGAATGTGATTAAAAACACACTTGTCTTTTAACCAATATATTTGTATATTTTATGATTCCACTCATGGGCTCATCTTTATATTGGTTAACATATACATATAGATTATCAAATTAATTATGGGGATAATGAAATATCGTTTATTTAAATGGAGAAATAACACCTATATCAAATATAAGTTTTAAATCCAAATCTAAATTTTTATATGAAAAATAAGATAATACATCCTTTAATATAATAGTGTGATCTTGAAATGTTTCATTAGTTTTATTTGTTTTTGTAAGTCTTCTAAAGTTATAAAATAATTTCATAAAACAACACCACTAACACTTGATTTATGGAATCAAATATATGGTATTTAGAATCACCAAGGTTTGTATAAAACTTATGTAAAAAATCATTGCATATTAGTTCAATTGACATATCATGCATTTTAGATTGACTGACTTTTTGAATATTTGCTAACTGAGAAAAATACCATTTCACTTTTATGTTTATTATGAATGGAAGGGTTTAACTAAGCATGACGTAAATGATCATAAGCTTATGCATCACTATGAATTTTTTAATCATTATCATTCCAATCAACACTATCATATTATATGTGATTACATTCACATGCATTATGTATACCACTATAACTAGTGTGATAATTTTAATAATTTCATTCTAGAAGAAGAGGGGGATAATGTTTTCACATATTTGTATTGCTATCAATTTGAGAGATATAAATATTTCCACTTTCTACATTCTCTATTAATGGAATGGAGTCATCAATTTGAGTAATGTGATTGACATTTGGTAAGGAAGGAATACATTATGCATCATTTGATAGAGGAATTATGCATTCATATTCTTATACACACATATAATTAGAAAGTTTTTTGCATGAAAAATTAAATTTTTGAACAAAATACATTGTTTTGCTCTCAACAATGTCTAATTTTTAAGTTCAAATTTTATACAATGTAGTGGAAAATTATAAAAAAAACTATTTTATTTTATACACAAGAAGGATTTTAAATCAAGTTACATCTAAGACATATGAGAACTAGGATTCTCACACTAATTTTCTAAATATGTAAAATAATTAGCATAATCATAATCATAAGTGGTGATAAGAGTCCGTATGTTAATCATGATTTGTAGGATTAACTTTGACTATATCATTTATCTATTGATTATCATAACTATATGAAAAATCAAGATGTTTCTCAAATTTATTATTAGTTATGGTAAGAGTTTCCATTTAATCAGAATTAGTTTGATTAAAATCAACAACATAAAATGTGTCTTCGTTGTCATAACTATAAGAAAAAAAAGAATGATTTTTCTCAAATTTCTTAGTAGCTATCAAATATTGTAATTTTATTAATAATACATACATACGTGTGTGTGTGCATGTCTATGTACATGCATGTATGCACACGTGTGGATGTGTGCATGTATGCACATGTGTGGATGTGTGCATGTGTGTGTGTGTGTGTGTGTGTGTGTGTGTGTGTGTGTGTGTGTGTGTGTGTGTGTGTGTGTGAGAGAGAGAAGAGAGAGAGAGAGAGAGAGAGAGAGAGAGAGAGAGAGAGAGAGAGAGAGAGAGAGAGAGAGAGAGAGAGAGAGAGAGAGAGAGAGAGAGAGAGAGAGTTTTAAAAATTTAGTCAATTGTCATTTTTGGTTCTTTTCATCCAATGTTTATTTTTAGCTCCTTAATTATTAGTTCTTATATTTTTTAATAGTTGGAGTCTTTGTGAATTTGTATATATATGTATGTATGTATGTACATATATATATATATATATATCTGTATATATATATGTGTGTGTGTATATATGTATATATATATGTATATATATACATACATACATATATATATATACATATATATATATATATATACATATATAAATATACATATATATATATATATATGTATATATACATATACATATAGATATACATATATATATATATGTATATATATATGTATGTATATATATATATATATATACATATATATATATGTATATATATATATATATGTATATATATATATATATATATATACATATATACATATATATATGTATATATATATATACATATATATATATGTATATGTATATATATGTATATGTATATATATGTATATCTATATGTATATGTATGTATATATGTATATATGTGTGTGTGTGTGTGTGTGTGTGTGTGTGTGTGTGTGTGTGTGTGTGTGTGTGTGTGTGTGTGTGTACCTTTAATCATTCCAAAAGTTCTATTATAATTTAGGTCTCTTACAATACAAGTATCTGTCACACACTTCTCAAGACTTATCATCAGGATTACATAAATTTTAAAGGCTCCTACACATTGATCCTACATTTCTCTCATCATAAATCCATGTCTTGTGGTGATACATCTTGTACTAACATAGGTCACAATAAAAAATATAGTTACATTTGACTATATAAGGAAAAGAGTGAAGTCATTTATTTCAATAGGTGAGGATCACTAATTTATGATAAATACATTAAGTCATGATTTAGTGTAGGTGTGATAAGGAATTACAACCCTCGTGGAGGTGTGGGCCACTAAACTCACACATATTTTCTACCTTTGTAACATTTTTAAAAATTAGGGCTAAGTTAAAGAAAAGTATATTTAAAAGACAATGAAAAATAATTAAACAATGTGGAGATAGGAACACAGTCATTTTCATCTACTAAAGAATAAAAGAACTTTATATATCTATAAATTTCAAAATTTCCACATTCACAATAGGATATCATATTTAGTAAAAAACTACCATATTATCCATTATAAAATTTGTCAACCATATTCACTCATCTGAAAAATATAGTCATCTTTCAGATCACAGTCATTTTCTAAAGGTTTAATATGATTGAACTAAATATATTATTTTGAGTATCATAATTCAATAACAATGTCATTTTGATTCCATTTCAACAATTTACCTCTCTTTCAATTAGTATTTCAATTATCAATTGTTCAAGATTTCCATTCTCAATGTCTTGAACTAGGGTATATTTTATTACTTTAGGCTACTTTTTTATCTAAGATCTATATTGTACACATTGTTTTACCATTCCATAGTTTCCTTTATTGACTAAACCACCATTTTCAAAATAACATGGGTCTATATACACATATCTTATCATTGTTATGATAAATGGATATCTCACACATACATTAGTATTCACAGACATTTGTAGCATCTATACACCACCCTATTAAGATAAATATACACTTTAAAGAACTATGGGATTTAGTTTATACACATATAGGATCATTATTATTTCAAACACTATGCTAAATATGAGAACACATAGGAAAATGTATCTCTCTTCTGAAGGATACATTCTACATTATTTTATAGGTATTAGACCCAAAATCAACACATAATAATATTTTTAAATATAGATTATTAGTTAAACACCATCACCTTAAATATCAAAACTAAATAAATTGGGATCACTACTCTCTAATAGGTGATAAATACTTCTATCTTATGAGGAGCCCCTCAAGAGCACCTTTGTTTTTTGTATTTTTATCAACTTATAATAACATATAAAATATTTTTCTCTTCACTTATTAAATTTTATTGGAATTTCATAGATCAACATAAAGGTTAATTGCAACATAAGTTATCATAAGTATAAGTCTCACATAAATTTTAATACAACATCACATACTCCATTACAAAGGCATTGAGTGCATAAGTTTAAAAGTATTATCTAGTGTAGGGTTAACATGCAATGCCTCATTTCATGAGGAATTAATCTATGAAAAAATGTAAATAATCAATCTCAATATCATTAAACATAACTCTATGTTTTTTGAAACACAACATTCACAAACTATTCATAACATCCATAAAACTAGGCCATCCATACAAACTTTATGGTAGATTGAAGCATCCATGGAGATGTTATACACCCTCGTAAACTTAAACAACATAAATGGATATAATGTGTACCCTAGTATGATCCCATGAAATATACACATCCTTTGTATATTTAATGCCAATTATGCAACTTTTACAACACATTTTTATGTTTATGAAATGTGAATAAAGATATTAGTAATCATATTATCTACATGGATAAAAAATATATCACACTTTCCACATGGAATAATATTACCCTTTCATACTATTGTATCACCTTTCATCATACCACACATCAATCTACATTTTCATATTACTCAATAGACACATGGAAATTACATACCACATCACCCCACATCAAATTACACTTATCGATCTCATACCATGTTAGCACAATTTTCAGCATGTTCTAGACCTAGAAGACTAAATTTCATGCATGAAATAAGTTTAAAAAAAACCATTCCAAAATACAAATCATTTATAATTTTTAGAGTATCTTATTATTTATGCTTGCTTGGTTCTATCTAGATCATTATTATTTAACTAGTTATTTCCTATGTGGGGATTTATCCCACATTACCTAATTTATCTTACATATTGTTTTGCCTTGCCTATTTATGTAAGGGATCTACATTCTAATATATTATCTTTTTTCATATCATTTTTAGATCTCTGTTGAGAATACTTCCATTGATTTATTCTCTTATGTATGTTGAAGCATCTATGGTTATAAGTAATAATCTCTTAAAGAGATATTGGATAAAGAGTTTTGATAAATCTTTTATGGTATCAAATCCACCCTTCAACTCTTTCATGATTTAATTTTTCCCATTTTCATCATTGATAGAGCTAATTACTTGATTAGTTCAATCAAATATATAATTTTAACCAATTGTATCCCCATTAACTTGATTGAAAAAATATAATTTAATTTTGGTCGATTGGGCCCAATTATATCAAGGATTTAAATAATTACATGATGAATTCAAATAAATATACAATTCAAACTAATCAAGGCCAACTAAATCTAATTGTGATTACACGATGTCATTTATGGCTCAATTGGACCTAATTTCATCACTAGGACCATTTACTTAATTAGATCAATAAATAATTCAATTTGAAAAACATTTATCCTCGTGAACCTAATTTTGACTATAATATATCATTTGGGGTTCAATTTCCCCTAATTTCATCACTAATTAGACTAGTTTGTTAATTGTTTAACAAACTCTCAAATTTAAACTAATTTTAAACACATGACCTTTATTATGACTATAAGATGTCATTTAGGTCTCGATCAGCCCTGATTTGATCACTAATTAGGATAATTATTCAATAGGATCATTAAGGATGTAAGTTCAGTTAATTTCATCCTTGTAAACCTAATTGAGACTATACAATCTCAATTTTGGTGCAATTTCCATTAATTTAGTTATTTGTTGAACCAATTTATAGATTGATTAAATTACGTTCACAATTTTAGCCAATTCAATTCACATAAACATAATTATTATTATACCAGGTATTTTAGGTCTCAAAAGGAGTCAAGTTCATCACCAAAAGAACCAATTAATTAATTAATTTGGACCAATTTTATCCCTATGAACCTAGTTTCAACTATATGATGTGATTTGGTGCTTAATTGGCCCTAATTTCATGTGTGATTGAACCAATTACTTGATTGCTTCAATTAGAGACATCTTTTTCCATTTTTTTCCTTTTAAACCTTTCAAGTATAAAAATTTATTTATAACTAAATTGATACAAATTTCACCACTTATTGAAATAACTACTTGATTAGTTTAATCAAGGACATACTTTTTGAAACTATGATCCTTGTAAACACAATTATGATTATATGATTTGATTTAAATTTTAATTTACCTCAATTGCATCATTTATGGAAGTAATTACTATATTAGTTTTATCAGAAACACAATTTTATGTCAATTTGAACCTAATTGAAATTATATGATGTTGTTTAGGGCTTAATTCTCCCTAATTCCAATGTTGATTTAATTTAGTCCTCAATTATTTCAAAAAGTGACATAATATGGCTGAATTTGATCCCTATGAACCTAATTATAACTATGTGATGTTATTTGGGACTAAATTGGTCATAATTTAATCCCTGATAGAAATAATTATTAGATTAGTTTAATTAGGGATGCAATTTGTGCCAATTTGATCCTCATCAACCTGATTGATCTAAATTGTGTCTCTATTTGAACCAATAGTGTATTTTTTATTATCATATATGAAATTGGCCCCAAATCACATCATATAGATACAATTAGGTTAAATTTTCTCATATTATTATAAATTTCATCCATGATAAAAATAATAAGATAATTAGTTTGATTAGTGATGAAATTAAGGCTAATTGAGCCCTCAATCATATTATATAGTTAAAAATAGGTAGAAGAAACAAAAAAAAAACATAAAATTTAGTAATTAGTTCAATTAATGATGAAATTGTGTCTAATTTAGCCCTAAATCACATTAGGTTTTAATAGGTTCATGAGGAATATATTATCCTAAATTATATATATGGTTAAGCCAATGAAATAAATGGTTCAACCAATGATGAAATTTGAATAAATTCAACCCAAAATAATAATATTTGATTACACATAGGTTAATGGGGATAAAAATATCTCTAATTACAAACTTCATTAAACAAATAACATAATTTATTTAATTAGTGATGAATTTGGGATCAAACAAGCCTCAATTCACATATTATAGTGGAAATTAGGCTCACAAAGATAAAATTAACATAATTTGTGTCCTTGACTGAACCAATCAATTAATTGGTTCAATAATAAAATCCATGGTGGCTAATTGATACTTAAGTCATCTTGTATATGTTTAAATAATAATCCAAGGAAATTCAAGAGCCAATATAAAACTCAAACCCAAGTTTTGAAAGAATAAACCCTTATTAGGTTTTTTAGTAGTTTTCAAAATGTAAAAAAAATAGAATAATTACTTAATATCATGAATTGTAGATAAAATTTATTAAAAATACTAAAATAAAAATGACTCTCTAAAAATTGATCATATAATACATAAATTAAAATGTAGCTTCTTTGAATGATTCTCTTAATTTAATAAAACAATTGAAAAAAGCCTAAAATTTTTACCAGTAAAATGAAATAATAAAAAACCATAAAAATCTATTGGGAGGATTATTTAATGATTCCCAAAAATCACAAATAACTAGAAAAATCCCTCATAATTATTTATGAGATATAGGATACTCTCAAATATTATGGTTTCAACCACCCTTTTATACAAATCAAATCTAATGCCACTTGTAATGACATTAGTATACCACTATAGTATAATAGAAACAATAGATTATTTTTAACTATTTAAGACTTATTATATGTAAATACTAGGTTTTTAAAGGGTTGAGTATAGTAATAAATTGATATAAATATGGGAAATAGTTAATTTGACAAGTTCTTCCCAAAATAGTAAAGATGATGAGAAAGTGTACTTATCTAGAGTAAAACATTTTTTTTATGAATCAGGAGGACAAAACATGCTTGGAGATTAGCCAACCATCTTTTGTCCTATGATTTTAAATTAAAAATATTATTTAGATAATAGCTCCCCTATTTGGATATTAACATCAATGGTGATAGTGTCCTTCTTAGAAGAGTTGTCTAAAACGTTCAGATATGTTGTGGAAGAGTTTGAGGAACCTATAGGTGAGTCTATGAGTTCTGTAAGTTTATCTATGTCACTATTTTACATGAATATATTTAAAAACCATAGTTAACACTTTTACACATGAAATAATAACTAAATCAAATTTAAAAGAAAGGGAAAACCAGGATTGTGGGATATTACGATCATGCAAGATAAAAACCCTATTATCTTGGTTGCTACCTACATTAATCATAATGCTAAGGGCTCTCAAATCACATATATTTATCCCTTATGAAACCTTCATAATAATTTCACATAGTATTATAGAATGAATTTCCCTTAGGCCTTTTTTTTATCAAGCATGCAAGTCTAAATGTGGTATTTGAGTAATATGCATTGTGTTAAAGTGTACTATTGATTGATTTTATGTAATTATGTGCTAAGATAGTAATTTATTGATGTAAAATTCCTTGTGATACTCTTTATATAAAAGTAACTTTAAGATTGATCAGCTAGCTCATTCTATTGGGAAAACTATGCTATAAGTGGAAGGTTTTAGGGTTGATCCCCTGAGCTAGCCACCTCTATAGCTATATATATATGCCTCCATCATGATGTCCATGTCTAGTCAGGTACTAAAAAAATTAGTGCCATAGGTTTGTGGTAGTATAAATTTATAAGTCCCATCTTTGGAATTATATTCTTGGAGTAACACCTTA